>JALHBY010000094.1:16961-167905 GCA_024340155.1 Tolypocladium pustulatum
TCAACGCCCAACTCCTGGTATCTTTGCGACGGTACAAGCCGTCGGTCCCCTTTAACGCCTCAAAGTTTCGTCTTGTCGCAAAGCAAAGCAAATGGTTCAGTAAAGGCCGAGGTCAAATTCGCCATGGAACCCGCCGTTCTTCAGCATGGCGGCGATTCGAAGACGCTGCAAAGGCATGTCTTTGGCCTCGTAGCTGTCAATTGGGCTCAAGCCCAGTGCCAGACATATGGCATTGGTGATGGTGAAGACACCACAGTCGTACGAGTTCGTCTGCTCCGGCGCCGCGTGTCGCTCCACCTTCCATTCCGCATCATCAAACTTATCACCAAGAATGTGTTTGACCCAGGTCATCGCAATGTTTGTGTACGCCAATGACCCACGCGGGTTGAGAGAATCCATGTGTGCCACAGTCCTCTTGGAAGGGCGAATGACGATCAGCGTCCAGTGAGAGTTGTGGCAGATGGGCATGAAGATCGTGTCAACGTCTAGCATGTTCTCATCAGTCACACCGCAACGTCGAAGTGTCCTTTCCGTCCCTGCAGGTCCCTTCTCCAAAAGTTTCTTGAAAAAAAATGAGTTCAGGGCCAAACTCTTTCGCGTCTGCTTCTTGACATCCTTAATGCCAGCCGCCTCATTGATCGCCCTGTCAATCCAGGAGATAGACCCATTGATAATCTCATCGTTGACCCAGTGTGTCGGTGGTATGACCGTGCTGAAGTCATGTCGTCTCAACTCGGTGTTGTCGCCACTCTTGGCCTGTATCGCTGAAGGCTGTGCATCCATCGTGGAGTAGGCTAACTTCTCTGAGAACTTGCTGAGAGGCGCAATAAATTGTTGGAGCGGGGCGCGTAGCTCACGAGCCTTTGCAAGTGCCGCTCTCATTTCACGCCGTCTCTGCTCCTCTGCGGCCCTCAGCGCCATCTCGTCCGCTAGCCTAGCCTCTTCAGCAGCCGCTCTTGCCTCTTCTGCCGCTTTCCTTGCTGCGTCTGCAGCTTTGCGTGCCACTTCGCTCTTCTGTCTTTCAAGCGAGTTCTTGGCCTCGTTGCTCAATTCGAAGCCAGGGATCGGAGGCATGTTCAAGAGCTCTTGAATGAAAACTTCTGGGTCAACCTTGACCTCTCCGCCTGTCTCCCTGGACTTGGCCAATTCATCCGTTCGAATCCAGGATGTATGCTCGTCTTCTTCCGAAGCCCAAGTGGTTTTACCAGAGAAGAAGTTGTCAGCTGAGAGCGGACGTTTTTGCGCCCTTGCGGTGCCTGGCACTTGCAAGACAGCAGGGAACCCGTTGAGAGGCTCGTCCTCTGCTGATTCGGCATCATGTTCGAGCAGCCTAGGAACGTCCAGGCCAATGTGTGTCCGCGGCTGAGGACTTAGAGTGCTCTCTGTGAAGCGCACGGTCTTGGGTAAGCGCGACGTCTTGAGTCGCTTCGGAGTGGTTTTCTCGGCGGGCCTTGGGCGATTGCGCAGAGCCGACGTCTTCAATATTTTGGAGGCCTCGGCAGGCGTGGGAGGCTCCCTGGCCACAAAGTCGCCGATGTAGCTCTCTTTGATGATGCGGTGGGCATCGCTCTCCACGTACAACTCAGAGCGGAACTCTTCGGGTGTTATCTCGGAGATTCTGCTCTCCAGGAAGTCCGCGCGAAGGCGCGCAGTCCTAGCGATATCCGTCTTTGCAATTGACGGACCCGGAGATCTCACTGGTTTATCTGGTTTGGGAGGGGTGGAGGGCGCGTCGGGAATCTTCTCCGCCTCCTGCGAGGCAAACTCTTCCTCCTCATCTTGTGGGAAGGATCCGGGAAGCAACAAGTGCAGGTCCAAGTCTGTACGCATAGGAGGCGGAAATAGTTGGAGCATTTGTCCATGATAAACCTCAGAGACAATGAAGCTTGGCGCAGGTAGGTTCATCCTGAGCGCCTGCAAATCAAGAATGATTCCATCGATGAGCTCGGTGGCAACGCATTTCGCAGGAGTTACATTTCCAGCTTCGAGAATCCGGTTGAGAATGGTAGGGAATGGCGCTGCAGAAAGGAAGTCCTGCGCCAAAAGCAACTTCTCGAGCACAGCAGGCTCAAAGTTGTACTCAGGATCCAACGGGACGATCGAATATGTGCGTTTGTGCTTGAAGAAGAAGCCGACCTCGTAAATATTGTTGCACATTCTAATGCAATTTTCCACATGTTCGAAGAATGCATCGCACATGTCTTTCTTGCCAGAAAAGAGGAGTTGAAGATCAATCGGGTTCTTATACAGAACGTGGCTGAGCGGTTGGAGAGCTTTGTTCATTGAGTTCCGGGACTCATGAGAGGCGACGACGTTGCCCGCGCGGCGAAGGTTGTTGACAAAAATTTGCTTTTCTTCGACCAAGGTGCGAAAAGAAGCCTCATCCAACCAAGAGGCGTTGGAAGCGTTCGGGGGCGTCAGCTTGAGACGCTTGTTGGCGACATGATTGGGGACCAGATCAGAGTGTGCAACCCTGACGAGAGAGCGAAGCTCGGCCACATTGTAAGACGTACGATGGACTGAACTGAAGTCAGTAGCTGCAGTAGGGCTTTCAGGTCAAGGGCAAGAAAATGCAAACATACAGATATGGGCGAGTCTTTCGCCGAAGCCGGTGACCGTAGAGAAGAGGTTGGACATCATCCCGGTGAATCGTCCAACAAAACGTCTCGATCCAAACAAACGCCGCGATTCCTAAATAATGTCAGTGACAGGCACAAACCCGAGCTGCAGAATGAGCCAAGACATAGGAAACTGACCTCAGTCTCCTAGTTGAGGGTCGGGTTGTTTGGGAGAGCGAGTCCCCCGCGCGGGATGACGACACCAGAGTCGACAATGGTAAGATCGTGCAGTGCGGCAACGAGTTCAATCTCGGTAGTATCAGCGCGTCGCTTGCGAGAAAGACGGCCATTGGTTATGACGAAGTCGGAATTGAGTGTCGGAGGGGGTGCGAGACTGGCGGTGTGCTGAACTGCCTGCTCGGCGAGATGCTGGGAGGCGCCAGCCTGGTTTAGTGCGACCTCGATCTGCTGCGCAGTCCGGTCACCGATTACGGCCTGAGTACTTGCGGCAGAGCGCTGGGGAGAACTTTGCCGGGTGTTGGCGGCGGTAGTGTTCGGGAAAGTTGCCTGATGAGCGGGAGCACCGCGTCGAGCAACAATGGCAGCTTGCTGGTCGGCGTGAATCTGCTCAAGACAGGCAGCTACTCCGGTAACGGTGGCGGAAATTTGCTGAGTGATTCCAGTTCGCTGACGAGTCGTGCCTCGCACAAGACGCGGGGCGTTGCGAGCCTCCTCGGCTGCCCGAGCTTGCTTCTGCAGGCGGGCCTGCTGACGGCGAGCCTTGTCCTGTTTGCGGTTCAGGGTGGACTGGTAACGGAGGCGTTGTTTCTCGGCCTGGTCCTGGGCGTCGCGTATATCTTTGAGGGCAGGATCATCAGGCTTGAGGGCTGGAAACTTGGTGTCGGCGAGGAATCGTGCGTTGGGTCGTTCAACACGTCGGGGTCGGGGAACGGGAAAGTATCGAGGCTGGCTGAGAGGCTCAGTCTCGTACACCAGGAGACGTCCAACAGCTTGGGCCTGAAAGCGCTGGTGACAGTGAACAACTCGCTCAGCGCGCGGGGTCTTGCGAGCGACGGAAGCTTCGACACGGCGTTGGTCAGCGGCACTTGCGGCACGCAAAGCCTGCGTGGCAACGTTAACGAGGTAAGGAGGCATGATCGACGTGACAGCAAAAGGTAGAAGGGCAAGAAGGGCGGCAGCAGCTATGCAGTGCACAACAGAGCGTGTCGTAAAGTAGGCAAGTGACGAGCATTCGTCACTTTGAGAGAGGTGTGACGGGAGCTTTGGAGTTGTCTGCCAAGTCGAAAGACAAGAGCAAAGGCGGCGGTTGCGGGATGTAATCAGAGTTGGCAAGGGTGCTTGTATATGGGTGCAAGTACTTCAGGGTGCAGTGGCAGTCTGACGTTGAGGGAAGAAAGAGAGAGGCAGTCTGGGGGCGGGACAAAGACGCGTACCTTGAGCTCCACAAGCGCGGTGCGCAGTCAGTAGCCGTTGCACGTGGCGGCGCGCATAGCGCGGAGGCGCTTCGCGTTTGGTGGACAATGCCGCTGAACAGACGAGAGTGGCGCTGCTGAACAGCGGACGCAGGCGTTGCTGAGCGCTGTTCCTCGCTTGACGTCGCTGGAGCTCGCTACGGTGATGCTGGGAAACGCTGGGCTGCAGTTGGCTCGCAGTGGTGTTGAGGGGAGTTTTCTAGCTGGCGAAACCTCGGGCCAGGGGCCTTCAGTGGGGTGCCGGCTGCTGCCAGCTGTTGACAGCTGGCATCTTTTATATGGAGCCTCATTGGCCATCAGAGGGTCGGCTGAACGACCTCATCAAGCACCCTTATTAATTTTAACTGGTCACAAGGCTGATCGAGAACCCCGCGACCCCAAATCTGGCTCCCGGGAAGACTCCACAGTGGTTCGGCAGGGGCAGGCCAGCTCAGCCGGTACGAGTAGTACAGAGCATCTGGAAACGAGTGAGAGTGCGCGCGACGACTCGAAAATGCCAAGGATCAAGCGGGAACATGGTCAAGCAGCATCAGGATTATTCATTCAGGCAATACCATTGTTTCTGCCAGGCGATGGCAGATGCTCGAAGTCACCGAGGGACAGCAAGAAGATTTGTTGTTCGCATCGCAGCCACCAAAAAGACCGAATATGCTGCGCGACGGACCAAGGCATAGAACGCCCCTTTTCCACTCCATCAGAGACTCTCCTCGAACAAAGAGACTCATCACCACCGTTGCCTTATAAGTGCGAAACCTTCTGACCAAACTTCTTGGCGCAAAACGCCGAAAAGTAGTCGTTCAGGGCATCAACGGTCCCGCCGCCTTCGACAAGGCTCACCACCACCCCCACGTATCCATCTGGCCGCACCACCACGACACCGCCGTTTTCTTCATCCAGCCCCATCTTGGCGTGTGCCGCTGCCTTCGCGTCGGGCACGCGCCGGTCCCATATGTCGTCTGCGTATATGTGCTCTCGATAGCGCGCCAGGACGTCTGGCACATCTCGCGAGATTTCGATACGGCTCCGCTTGCTAGCCAATACAGTGCACAGCGTGAAGAAGAGGCTGTGCGGATTGTGGGACTCGTGGTGCGAGACGTTCTCAACGTCTGATCGCGTGTATGCTGCGTAGAATGATCGTGTCCCGCTCAAGCCATTGGCAAGGTCAAGCAACGCCTTTCGCGAAACACACGGGTTTCCAGCGAATATAAAGATACGGAATGAACCATTCAGAGGAACCTGTTGTTCGAGGTGAACCACGTTGGCGTCCACGATCCTCGTCACGTCCGAGTTGATGAATATGGACCCAGGTTTTAGCTTGGTCCCCTTGGGATGCATCAGCGGCGACTTGGCTGGGTGGTTCGACGACCAATTCAGAGAGTTGGCCCCGTAAGACACGCCGTAGCCGCTAGTAAATTCGCATGACTCCTTGAAGGCCTTGATGAACTCGCTGTCATGATGTTCGCTCGCCGAAGCTGCCTCGACCTCGCAAAGCACCGGTTGCCGCTCCGAGAATAGCTTTGCGTATCGATTGTCGAAGTCCAAGAGGCTTTTAGCCACGCTTTTTCTCTCTGATTCATACGTCTTGAGAAGTTCTCGGTCCGCAAAGCCACTTTCAACGGCATGGATCTTCCACGCGAGGTTCAGGGCGTCAAGAAATGCGGTATTCATGCCTTGCCCCGCCTTAGGCTAAAAGCAACGAGCGTCAATGGAAGAGAGCAGGAATCGAGGCAGCATGAGTGTCTTACGCTGTGAGTGTGGCAGGCGTCGCCGCCGAGGAAAACGCGCTGGTCCAGGGTATACCGTTCCGAGATGCCCTGACCAATCGGGTAGACTGAATACCACTCAACGCGCTCCCACTCAATGAAATATGGGTGCAGAATCTTCTTTGCGGAGTCCTGAACCTGGGCCTCGGTCGCTGTTTTCCTCGGATTCCAGTCGGCGTCGGTCGACGAAGCGATCTGGATGTAGAGACGAACCATGTTGTCCTCCCGAGGAATGACCATGATGGAGCCATGTTCGCTGTGAATGGTGCATTTCATCTGCATCACTACTGTCAGCCTAATATGACAGGTGCACAAATCAATTCAGAGGTCTGACCTTTATGTCTGGAAAATCCGTCTTGACAACGCCATCCATGACGCCCCAGACGTGCTGGATGGGATCCCGGTGCTGCATACCAATGTTGAGTCGCCGTCGTATCAAAGATCTCGCGCCTTCTCCACCAAAGAGGTATTTGGCTCGCACGGTCTCGGAGACTCCTCCATCGACATGCCCAAGTTCAACGTTCACAGGATACTCAGGGTCGTCTGTTTCGCTTGAGCGGAAGCTCTTGACTGTCCACGGTCGTTGTATCTCAACGCCATGCTTCTCGAGGTCGCGGATGAAGACTCTTTCAATGTGACCTTGGTGGAGCAGTGTCGTAAAGGGATAACGTGCATCTATGAAGCTTGGGCAGCTGGCCCAGGTGCCGGTTCTGGCAATCCCTTGGCCGGACTGAGATGGATCCCAGAAGGCCACCTCGTAGACTCGCGCAGGCTTGTGCGCCATGATGTCAGACTTGAGCCCCATATTTCGGATCAGATCAAGGGAACGTGGCTGAATGCCGTCGGCTCTGCCAGTGCGAGTGGGTTCTGGCCTATTGTCGACATGCTTGATTTTGTAGCCCCAGCGGGCCAAACACGTCGAGAGCATGAGACCAACAGGCCCAGCGCCCACGATGACTGTGAAACTTTGTCAGCATCCGAGGTGATGACTCAGGTCTGAGCCGTTGAAGAGGGGAGCGCGCTTTGTCGGAAGATGTGGCATACCAATGTCATATAATCGAGACCCGTCCCCCTGTGCAATGTTGCCAGACGTCATATTGGTTGATGGACACCACAAGGGTAGGACGGCGCATAAGTAGATGTGCGTAAGGCAGGTACTCAAGGCGATGCTATGAAGCCAAAGAGTAAACAGAACAAGCTTGGAGCAGAAAGGTGTTGCACACAAAGCTCGAAATACGTGGCTCCCAAAGAGAAGTTAAATACGAGTACTTGGAGTTGATATGGAGGCCGAAGTTCCCAAGAATATTCCCTGCTAGCGGCGTAGGGGAGTTAGAAGTCGGGGACGCTACCCGCGGCATGAAGCTCGGGGTATTTAAATCGGGGGACGGTGAAGGTTCGGAAAGGGCGCGAGCTGGTGTGATGGTGGTGCGGCGCATGTCTGTAAGTCTGATGACAGCCGCCGGCTACTCTTCGCGGTAGGCCATCTCGACAGACGGTGGGACCGCAGATGCACATTCAGGCCGCATGGCTGCAGGTCTGCACTCTGCGGATTTGCCAGTCTGAACAGCCGGCCGGGGATGAGGTCGGGAGGGACGGAAGAGGGGAGCTGGAGATGATGTGAGGAGGCAGGCTGGGCTTACGGGCATAGCAGGAATCACGTCCGGTATTGCAGGTGGCAAGGTGCTGTGCCAGCCGTGGGGCCACCGAGGGGCACCCGCTTGATCCGTCTTCGTGGGATAGTGGACGGTGTGGGGGGATGCTTTGTGGTTGGATGGATGAATGGCTAGGGGATCAAATCCGGGGGGGAATGGAGACGGAGCCAAGCCTCGACGAACCCCGGCGGCCGGGAAGGAATATCGGGACTTGCAACGTGTGGGTCCGGCGCTGTAAGTCGTTTGGATCTGGCTGCGCGGCCCCCACGGTCGATTCTGCAGGCTCGAGATGAAGGGTGATGGATTCGTTTGATGGCTCACCCCGCATCAGCTCCTCGAGTGTGCAGCGTGTGCACGAGCGGCCGTTGCTGACATTGGAAATCGTGTCGAAATTCAAGTTCATCGCCGCGTCCGCCGGGGAGGTGAATCTGTCCTATTTCGCCAGTCATTAAGCTCCTCTCGACCACGCCAAAGCTGCCTCCTCATTACTCTTCAAGCCTCTTGTACGGGCTACCCTGCAGCCGCGACGGATGGCTATTCACGGAACCACGACAGCCATGATCCAATCCCGTTGCGCCAGCGCAGAGATCGCTTAGGATCACCGCTTTGAATTTGAACTGCCACCAATGGCAGCCGGCGGAGATGAGCTCGGGGAGATGCGAGAGCAGGCTGCGACGAGCCTCGAAGCCCGTGCTTGGCTCCGCGGCATGTCGCATCGGTGTTTGCGCGGCTTTCTCTTCTCCACGTTTCCGCCTTCGAGCTTCCTTGGGGATCTTGAGAACAATGGCGACGAGTTGGACTCGAGAGTCCGCAGGCTGTCCTTGGAAGGGCCGTAGTCCTATTCTTTGTTACGAGCCTAATGAACAATCTCCAGCAAATGTAATCCGGAGTTGCAGTTCGTAAAACTACCATGTTTCATTGATGAGCAGAAGCACCCACACCGACAATTTCGTTCAAGACTTGGCATCTCAGTGGTTGGACGATTGAGCCAGCTGGCTATGAAAACAGCTGAAAGGCCTTCATTGTCGATTTCTGTGCTCTTGTGAAAACACCGCGGGAATGAGAGGCTTGGTAGGGACGATTGGGCAAAGGCACGGCGACGGCAATTCGCGAAGAACGCCCATACTTTGCTCGCCTCTGTGGAAACTTCCAGGGCTTATTTACCATCCAGCCTTGGCCTGACAGTTGCCTCGTTTACAAATGGAAAAGCTGGTCATCTTCTATCTTTTTATGTGAACTACGACAATGTCCCCTCGCATAGTAACCAAGTCCCACAGAAGTCTCCCAACAGAGGAGGACAGAATAAAGGGATTGAATCAGTCGATCGTCACCCTCATTTCCGCCCTTTTTCGACTGCCTCACTCTGATATGTACTAGAAAGAAGGGTTTTTGACGCATGTTGAGCGTACTGTTTTGGTGCGAAGGGCCGAATCAAGTGACGACGTGCTGGTCGCAAAGCGGCGATTTTCGTTGCTCTGCCCTAGCCGTTTCACAGCAACAGAGGTTCACACTCCATTGCATTTCATGCCTTGCAGCTCAGGTGCTGTTGCCTTATTCGGCGCGCCGGCGTTTCCAGGGCAGCCCATATTTCGCAACTGCAAGTACTTGTTTTTGTGACAAGTAGCGGACACCCATCTAGTGATGGCTGAGCCCCCCAGTCGCGTCATACACTCCCTCCTTTCATCCCCCAGCCTGCGTGCTTTTCTCGTACCATATTCTGCAGTCTTGAGACTCGAGCATTTTGCTCATATCAAGAGGCTCAGGGTATAAGCGAGTTGTGTGCTTTGTTTGTCTGCTGGCGTCTGACTACGAAGAGCAGCCACAGCCGCGCTCGCTCCTCTTTCTCAATGAAGAGTATCGAGACGCGTCTTTTGTTTGTCAACCAACGACGTCTGCATTTGATTATCCCTCTCCTTCTTACTCGGGCAAATTCCAACGCGTGAGCTCGATGTCGCTACCGAGCCCGACAGAGAACCAAAGCAGAAAATCGAATGAGTTAACCTCCTCGGCAACGACAGAGCGGAGAAGGCTTCTCCGCGGATCTGCCCGATCTCGAGGACAATCTGCCTCGCCGAATAAGCGACAAGCCAAGACACCGCTGCACATCCGCATGAATTTGACGGAGACCCAGATGGATAAAATCACAGACGCGTAAGTCGACCGCAACTACAAGTCATTCTCATTTCAATAGCCAACGGTTCGCAGCTTCACCAATAAGGTCAATAGCAGCCCTGCAAGGGCGCGTCAGGGACTCAAAATAACGCCAACCAAGCCAATGGCCCAGTCGCAGCAGGGCTCTGCGTGTCGTCACAAAATGACGTACAGCCTAAGCAGCAGTGGTGACGACGACGAGTTGCGCTTGGCATCGACCACCTTTTCCGATCTCATGCCTAGACGTCGGGACGATACCTTCGCAGCAAGCTTGGCTGAGCGCCGCCAACAGCAGCCCCCTGTCCCGGTTCAGATTGGCGACAGCCGTGCAACTTCACGCATTCCTCACCGGGTGCAGCTTGAATCGGTTTCGCACGCAGTATCGCCTCTCAGCCCACGATTTCAGGGGCACCAGGCAGACTTGGGTAGCGGAGAGATATCTCCCTACCACCAGAGTGGAGAGCCTGAATCATCATATACTCGAGACACCAATTCAAACTATTCCGATGTAAATGTCAACGGCCCGGTTATGGACATGTACAAGGCCTGGGCGCAGAGGGCGAGCCCGGTGGAGGCTCCCGAGCCACCACTTCGAGTGCAGAGCTCCGTCCAGCAGCCTCGTCGCTCCAAGAGTACCTCCGACGGCCTCTTCTCGGATGGCCTGCGGTTCTCCAACGGGCCCCCTCCTCATTTGCCGACTTCGAATGTGACTCACGGTACCTTGATGCGGTCTGGGAATAGCCCCCCTTTTTCGCCTCTTGCTCTCTATTTCCGTGGGAATGACTTTCCGTCGACCAAGAAGGGCGGGAAGGTAATGATTGGGCACAACGGCTGGCTGGAGCGTACGGGAAGGGCTCTGGACAAGGCGAGAAAAGCACCGCAGAAAAAGGCGGGCATCCTTGGAAGCATCAAGAAGATTGCGAAGGACATGGTGAGTCAAAATGTACTGAACATCTTGAGACTGGACACAGCTAACGCGCCATAGACTGCCGAATTCTCTTATCCGAACCGCCGCTCGCAGCCTGCGGCCAAGGAGTTTGGGGCTACACACATTCCCATTTCTCTCAACGCACGAGAGCAAAGTCTCCTGTACTGCGAGCTGGAGTTTCATATCACGACCGCGCTCAACGATTTCATTACGACCGAGTTGGACAAGGGCCGCCTGGTCCCCGACAACTTCAAGAAGATCTCCGACTGGTGGGTTGGCCAGGGCCGCCCAAAGGTGGTTGGCTTTCGGTACGACCTAGAAACGCAATTGGAGCTTGTCGGCCTGCACGTCAACGACTTCAATTTCTACGGCCGCCGCCAGAACAACCTCATCGAGATTGCCGGTCTCCTTGACGCCATGAAGACCAATGCCCGCCAGATTCGCGTCCGTACCTTTTGCCAGCCTGACCCGGTCACGGCTAAGCAGCTCGTTGATACGCAATCGCTGTTTAACCTCATCAATGCCTCGAATGCTCAGCAAGTCGCGCTTGCGGAGATTGCGCAGTTCTTCAGAGTGATTTTGGAGCGAGAGAAGGACTGTCGCCAGCGTCGAAACCGCGAGATGCGAGAGACTTGCATGCCGCACCCGCAACGGGCTACCGTTGGTGCGAAGGAGTGGCGACAGCCTCACCAGTCAATGCAGCAGGCACGGCAACAGAGTGACCGTATCGACGGCGGCAGCGGGGCTACGTACCGAGCCAACGGGGCCCGTGGATTCGAAGCTGCAGAGGATCCGCTGCCGTATGTTCGCTAATTCAAAGGGGCCCATTGACGACGAAATATCGCAGGCACAAGAGCTTGTACTAGGATAGATCGACGGTGCATGTGATGT
The DNA here is from genome assembly GCA_024340155.1 of Tolypocladium pustulatum. NCBI lineage: Eukaryota > Fungi > Ascomycota > Sordariomycetes > Hypocreales > Ophiocordycipitaceae > Tolypocladium > Tolypocladium pustulatum. The sequence goes on from JALHBY010000094.1 coordinate 28,398, forward strand.
AGATGGCAGAGACGTCTCGGACAAGGGTGGATGCAGCGATTGTCAGAAAGAGCATAGGCTGCTTTGGAGTTGACGAACTTTCGCTTCGCTCCCCTGCCATGCGGCCAGCTGAGCACTCTGGGGGGCGGATTGCGAGGTGGATACTAAGCACTCGGAAATATGAGGAGCCTTCATTGTCTGTGTATTCATGCAGAGCGCTTACGTTGAGAGTAATAGGAAATCTGTGAGATGGGGGGAAATCCCGGAAGAGCAAACCAAACATTATTGCGTTCATGTCGTCGTGATTCATCAGTCTGCCAGTCCTGTAGCTCCAGCCTTACTCCAACCTGCCATTTTGTCCACTCCGTTGGTGAAAAGCCTGTCAATCCTGTCCTCTACCTTCCCACCTAAGCCAACCGATAAAGCCAGTAGAAACACACGCGTTCTGAAACTGAATCCCGAGGTAGACCGTCATGTAGCGCAGGATTAAGGGGCTTTCGCAGCGTTAATATCGATATCTGTCGTCTTCGTCTCTGTCGCGCCAGCTGCGGCGGCTGTGGCTGGATCGTCTGTCGTCGTAGTACGTGTCATCGCCGTCTTCAAGATATAGTCGACCCCGGCCGTTCCTGTGATTCAGTTCCTCTGAACCGGCCGAGTCGCAGTACGGCAGGTTCTCCTCGCGGCCATGGCGGCCTTCCCAGGCGAGCTGGTGGTTGCGGCCGCGCTCGCGCGAGCCCTCGACCCTATTGGCGACGGCATTTGCGCCCAGGCCGCCCGCGACGGCACCCAATATGGTCGAGACCATGCGCGGCCCGGTCTCATCGCTATAGCGTCGCGCACGCCCACCGCCGCTGGTCTTGTGCCGGTGATTGAGGGCCGCCTCAGAGGCCTTGTTGGCAACGAAGCCGCCGATAACGGCGCCCAGGAGACCCGCGCCGATGCCGGCGGGCGTGTGGGAGAAGTTGTCCCGGACGACACTGCGAGCGCGGCCGAGGGCGTCGGTGGTGGAGGTGCCGCGGGAGCCTGCGCGAGAGCGGCTGCGGCTGCGATCGTCGTCGAAGCCGCGGCCGCGAAAGGAGCGAGACGAGGAGCGCGACGAGGAGCGCGAAGGAGATCGCTGGCGGCGGACGACGGCGGACGACGGCGGGGGCACGGATCGCGGGCGGGAATCCCTGAGCGAGGGCGGGGGTACGCCGAGCAAGGAGGCGCTCTCACGATAGTAGGACTCGTTGAGGCCGCGCGGTTGTTGCTGCTGCTGCTGTTGCTGCTGTGACGGCGAGGGCGAGGGCGGCTGCTGCGGCGGCTGCGGAACTCGCAGGACTTGGGGAACCTGCTGCTGCTGCTGCTGCTTGTCTTGGTCCAAGCCCCTCGCGGTGCTGCCGCCGCCGGAGTGGTACTCGGGGGAGTAGTCACGGCTGTGCCGCGAGCGACGGTAGTCGTCGTCGGGGGCGTATCTAGACATGGCGTTGGCCGAGTGGCAGGCAGGCTTGCTTATGCTGGCTGGCTTGGCTCTTGAGAAGAGTCGCGAGTAGACGGGTGGCCGCTTATCAATATAAGATAGCTGGGGCTGGCTGAGTGACTCGGTCAGCCCTACGAATACGAAGACGATGTAGAGGCTGGTGGAGGAGAGCAGCTGACCTCAGCTCGGGTGGCACGGGAGGGGACTGACGAACTACTCGCATCCCTTGCACCCAGAGACGACAAGTGCCGATGGAGCCGCCCAATGCCAATGTTCCGAGTCGCGCGAGACAGCGGCAGCGCCGCGCGCGTTTGCACCCGCATGACGGGGTGCGTGCGGCAGATGGTGGCGGAGCTGGCTCGACGCATGAGCACGAAGAAGGGGTGCCGTTGTTGGTCGATGCAGGGCCGCCTCTGTCGGGACAACGCTCGATGCATTGTGTCTCCGGCCTGGCCTGGCTTGAGCGCAAAGTGGCCCAGGTGTTGACGTCGCAAAGGCGTGTGCTACACGAGCAGGGGCGCAGGCGCGTCGTTGTCGTTGTCGGCCGTCAGAGTCACAAAGGACTGAGGTAGGGTCGAGTGTGGGGTGCCTGACTGGTCCAGCTACCACCATTGAAAGAGGACAAAGAAGTCACATCCACGTTGAAGTCGCTTCTAGTCAATTACTGTACTACCCCGAACCCTGGAATTATTTGGCTCTCAACCGCACGCGGCGCGTTACTTTTTCGGCTGCTCCCGAGCCCGAGCGGGGCACAGCATTCTAGGCATCAACCAGCATCAACCACAGGTAGATACATACCACCCCAGTAATTACCGACCACACCCAGCACCTTCTTTGTCCTTTCCAACCTACGAGTGCGAGCATCAGCAGTTTTCTCGCGGCTCCTATCCAGTTCTATCAACTTCTAGACACCATCACAATGACAATCAACATTGTCCCGCACGACAATCTGCCTCCCCCGGCGGGCGAGCCATTCCGCCTCTCGGTGCTGATCGACCCTCACTTACTCCCAGCCCTCGATCCGACCATGGAGACGTTCCAAGAGACAGACACCGTCACCAGTGTGATGCGCAAGGGCAGGAAAGCCTGGGCGGACATTGCGCGAGGCGTCAGCCAGCAACTGTTTCACTCAGACGTCACCCCGCTCCATGACATGAGGTTCTACTGGCCAAAGAGGGTTCCTGGTACCCGCTTCTCGGAGGAATCCTTGGTTGAGGCCTACGAATCATTTGGCATGGTTTTCGATCGCGGAGTTGTCGAAACGTCGAACCCGCCAGTTGTCTGCTTGACTGCGACCATGGGCGAGAAGGGAGATGTCGTCTTCAAGTTCAACGAGGCAAACGAAGAGGAGCGGTCTCGTGTGAATGAGATGGTGCAATCTACAATCAAGGGGTAGAGCGTCTTCTGCTGCATTGTGTTCCTGCGCGGACAGCACGGCGGGGAAATGAGCCATCATTCCCCACCAAGTTTTTAGATAGCTAGCCATGCCCCTGTCAAGCTAAGTCGCGAAAACAGATCTGTAATTAGCATCCTGCTCATCGTCTCAATCTCAGATCAGACTACGTCTAATCTTCATCCCTCCTGCCGCTACCAGGGAGGCACACTGCCGGTTGACTTTGATTGCCACAACAGTGACATGGACAAGGAATCATGCACAATAGCCCCAATTTGAAGCTTTGAAAATGAGGCTCCATATCGAGAGTGTAGAAATCTATGAGCTATATTCGTCAGGCTGGCCTGCAGCGTGAACTGAGCAATGAGCTGTAGCGACTGTGTATCAAAGAGCTAGCATCAATGACAAAAACAAGAGCCCTCACAACCGCCTTCCCCCACTCCTATGACACCCGGTAGTAACATCTTCGCGTAGGTGTCCTTTAACCATGAGTCGGGCACGCATGGGTGGATCTCACAGTCGTCGTGTTGGCGCTCGTTGCGGTGCAGTCGCCGTCGCAGCCATTGGTCGGTCGGGACACGCGTGCGAAGTGGCACGAGCAGTTTGCGTAGAGAGTAACGGTGTGTTGGCACATTGTTGAGATATCGGAAAGAATTCCTGGTCTCTGTCAGATCCGACGCCATCGTCATGTTTGGGACTTTACTCCAGTGCATAGTACCTGAATGAGCTGATGGCGATTTTTTGACTGAAGCTGTTGAGTACTCTTGGATGGATTGGATGCTCAGGAGATATCTTGACCCTGAGTAGGATAGACGACTTCTTATATGCTCGATGAGACAGGTTTCCTTTGCGCTGCTTGCGCTGCAGGATATCTGCGTCTCTCTAACAAGGGCGACTCGATCGTTGTATGCTCCAACCCAAACATCACGCGCAAGCAGCAAGCACGTCGTTGGGCGTTACGAGCGGCGACAGCCTTCATCAGACATCCAAAGCCAAGGGCAGTAGGAAACAAGCCTGGTACGACCCCGTGTTTCCCTTGCCGTATGGTCCACCGCCCATCGTGTCAGCTGGTCGGACGCGGTCAGCGTTTTCACCCCTTCCTTCCCAGGACTTTACATTATTTGGCTCTAATGGACCGTTGCACTCCGAATGAACGACCGTACTGTACTTTCATGTGGACGCCAAGCGAAGGACGGACCCTCGCATATGCCACGTCTCCTCGTCCTATATCGCCCTATATCATGTCAGTTGGGCGGAGATGTTGCCCGTTTTCTTATGATTGCTTTCTCTAGCTCCTTGATGTTGGGTCTTCTAGGTACGCTTTTTTTGACCGTAGTGATAGGGATACTCAACAAACGTCAAGCGAAGGGCGGAGGGACACTTAATTCTTGCCCTTCGGTTGGGACTAGCAGTCTCGAAATCTGAGCCCAGATGCCGCGGTTAGTCGGAACAATCCTCAGATGGCTACTCTGGCTAATGGCCGAGCACATGAGTATGCCTACCCCGCAAACCACATACAGGGGCTTCTTTAGACTCGCTAACGTCTTGATCAAAGGTGTGCCTTCCAAACCAACAAGCTCGGCGTCCTGAGCCTTGACGCTGTTGGTGCCTCAAGAAGCCTTGAGGGAGCAAGATGAACATTTTGCAAATGACAAACAAGGAATTGATCATTTGACGGATTGCAGTCCACGTACAAATTTAGAAATTTGAATGAGTGCGACAGAGTTGCACAAGGTACGGAGTACCATTCGAGGTCGACCTGTCGATGCTGAAGCCGTCTGTATCCAGGGTCTTATCGGCGGGGCAGTCTCCATGGATGTGGGAAAAGTAGTCCCAAACCGCTTCATCCCACCATCCCACATCGTTTCCTTTACCCCCATACGACTGTGCCTTAACGGCAATCAACGTCTCCTCTGTAATTCCTTCTTGCGGCCAGTCCTCGCCTAGCCTCCTCTCGCCGCCAAACATTGGAGTTTGCTCCCTCCAACTCCGGCGAAGCGACCGCCGCCACGATGCCGCCCTCGGAGCAGCCCCCGTCATCCTCCTCGAGCACCACGGCCGCGATCCTCCCCCTCGCGCCCCTACAGCCCGACCTTCACGAACGCGCCTGGGTATCCGTACCGCATCCGACCCTCCCTCTCCTCGCGACCGCGCACGCCAAGGGCGCGACCGTCTTCTCCCTCGCTACCCTCTCTGCGCACAGCGCTCTCACGGGGGGCCACACCCGCTCCGTCCGCTCTGTTGCCTGGAAGCCTGGCTTGCCTCCGCACAAGCTGTGCCTCGTGACGGCGAGCTTCGACTCGACGGCGGGCCTGTGGCGTTGGGACGGCGACTCGGCCGCAGGCGGCGATGCGCTGGAGCGGGAGATTACAGCTGCCAGCGCCTCGAGGGGTAGCGACGATGGTGAGGATGATAGTACCGATGACGTTGCTGGTGCCGGCGACAGGGACTGGGAATTTACGCTCGTGCTCGAGGGCCATGAGTCGGAGATCAAGTCATGCGCCTTCTCCCCCTCGGGCGCCTATCTGGCAACCTCGTCACGCGACAAGTCCATCTGGATCTGGGACGAGTACGGTAGCGGCGGCGACGGCGAGGATGAAGACGAGTGGGAGACACTCGCCATCCTAAACGAGCACGAGGGCGACGTCAAGGCCGTGGCCTGGTGTCCCGATGTGCCGGGGCGCAACGCCCGCCGCCGCTTCAGCGCCGACGTGCTCGCCAGCGCCAGCTACGACAACACGGTGCGCGTGTGGCGCGAGGACGGCGATGGCGATTGGGTGTGCGTTGCCGTGCTCGAGGGCCACGACGGCACCGTCTGGGGCGTGCAGTGGGAGTCGCGGCCGGACAATGACCGCTTCCCACGGCTACTGACCTTTTCTGCGGATGCGACGGTGCGCATCTGGACGCTCAAGGAGGACCAAGACGACGACGACGGCGCTGACGGTGCTCCCGGGAGAAGTGCGCTCGGCGGCATCCCCAACACCATGAGACGGTCGCTGCGCGAGGAGTGGACCTGCACCGCCGTGCTGCCCAAGGCGCACGACCGGGACATCTACGCCGCGGCCTGGAGCGGCACGTCGGGCCTGATAGCCACTACGGGCAGCGACGGTATTATAGCGCTGTACAAGGAGCTCGAACCGCTACGGCAGCCGTTGTCATCATCAACAACCGACACGAACGGCGACCATGCCATGGCCGACGGGCACGCTGAGCCGTCCGCGCAGTGGGAATTGCTCACCACCGTGCCAAACGCCCACGGGCCCTACGAGGTCAACCACATCACCTGGTGCCGCCGGTACGATGCGGGCTCTACGCGCAGGGGCGAGGAGGAGATGCTGATATCGACGGGAGACGATGGCGTGGTTCGCCCCTGGGAGGTCAAGGTGCAAAGTTGAAGAGCATAGAACATCAAGCAAACATAAGAATCATGACAAAATGAGCGAGCATCCCAACAACACTCGAGACGGCGAGGCATGTTGACATATTAAACATGGATTGACGCATCAAAGGTCGTTCCAGTCTTCTTTAAAACCCAGAGAAACCCAAGCCATAACCCTACCGTATCTAAACCACGCCATGGGAACAAGGTATTGGTACGAATTATCCTCCGGGGGAGGTTATGATACAGTGTACTAAACACAGGAGCCTCCCTCGTCCCCAGTCACCTTGCCCTCTTCAGCCACGTTGGCCTCGACTTTGTGCATGTTCTGCCCACGCATCTTGTCTACTCGCCCTTGAGCTTGTCCTGCTTAACGGTGAAAGCCACCTCCAGGAAGTCCTGCTCCTCCTTGGTGTGCACCGCCTTCATGCCCGTCGCCACCGACGCGCTCGGGTTTCGGCCCGCGTACATGACGTGCTTGCGGTCGTGGTGCTTGGTCTGGTTCAGCAGCGTCTCGATGCGCGGCTGCGTAAAGCTCCAGGCGCCGGCGTTGAGCGGCTCCTCTTGCGCCCAGACGATGGTCTTGGCGTTGGGGTACATGTCTAGGTTCTCCTTGAGTTGTTGCCAGGGGAAGGGGTTCAGCTGCTCGATGCGCGTCAAGGCCACGTTGTCGATCTTGTTGTCTGCGCGATACTTGTGCAGGCTGGTCCAGACCTGACCGGTAGAGAGAATGACGCGCTCAACCTCCTCGGGCGACTTGATGGCGCCCGTCTGGTGCTCGGGGTCGGGAATGATCCACTGGAAGCCAGCATCCTCGCCAGTGAAGTCCTCAATGTTCGAGCGAGCAAGAGGGTGTCGGAGCAGGGATTTTGAGAAGAAGATGACGAGCGCTATAGATACTGTCAGCATACCATGATGAGCGACTGGGTGGGAGACCACAGTGACTTACGCTTTCGGAATTGTCGCTGCATTTGTCGGCGCAGAACGTGGAACATATTGGCAGGAGTCGTCATGTACGCGATCTGCATGTTGCAGTCCTGGTGCTGCCGGGCAAGCTTCTCTTCAGACGGGAAAATGCGCGGGTCCTCGTTGCACAGCTGCAGGTAACGTTCCAGACGACCGGAAGAGTGCTCGGGACCCTGACCATCGTAACCGTGAGGCAGGGACATGACAAGGCCCGTTCGCTGCATCCACTTGACCTCGCCCGAAGCGATGAACTGGTCAATGATGCACTGCGCATTGTTGGCAAAGTCACCAAATTGAGCTTCCCACATGACGAGGGCGTTAGGCGACGACAGAGAGTAACCGTATTCGAAACCAAGAGCGCCGAACTCGCTCAGAGACGAGTTGGAGATGACAAACTTGCCCTGATCCTTGCTAATGTGCTGGAGAGGGGTGTACGTCTCCTCAGTCTCCTGGTCATGGAAGACAGAGTGGCGCTGAGAAAAAGTGCCACGCTCGACGTCCTGGCCAGAGACACGGACGTGGTAACCCTCGGTGACCAAGGTGCCAAAGGCGAGGGCCTCGGCCGTGGGGAAGTCGATGTTCTTGCCCTCAACGACGGACTTGGTCCGGTTGGTAAGGATTCGCTTCAGGTTGCGGTGGACATGGAATCCCTCAGGGGCTGATCCAATGACCTCACCAACATGCTGCAAAGTCTTGGAGTCGACGCGAGTGCTGTGGTGAGGAAGAACTTCAGTCGCAAGCTCCTTGGGCGACTTGAAGCCGTTCCAGGCGGACGTGGTCCACTCCTTGGAGGTTGGCTGGTAGTCCTTGGACTTGTTGAAGCTCTCCTCCAACATGCCCCAAACCCACTGCTTGTGCTCCTCAATGTCTTCCTTGGTAAATGTGCCGTCCTGGAGCAGCTTGTTGACGTATACGTCGATCTGGGGCTCCTTGGAGTTGATGCGCTTGTACATGAGGGGTTGCGTGAATGAGGGCTGGTCGGTCTCGTTGTGGCCGTGCCTGCGGTAGCAGATCAGGTCAATGACAACATCGTGCTGGAACTCGGCGCGCCAATCAGCGGCAAGCTGGCAGACGAAGTTAACGGCCTCGACATCGTCGGCGTTGACGTGGAAGACGGGCGCATCGATAGCCTTGGCAATATCCGTGCAGTAGGCGGTCGAGCGGGCGAAACGGGGATCAGTGGTAAAGCCAATCTGGTTGTTGACAACCAAGTGTATAGTGCCACCAGTAGAAAAGGCAGGCAGCGAGTGGAAGCCCAAGCATTCGTAGACGACGCCCTGGGCGGCAAAGGCGGCATCGCCATGCAGCAGCACGCTCATGGCGGTCCGGTGGGCCTTTTCATCGTTGTTGTAGTGCTGGATGGCACGAGTCTTGCCCAGCACAACGGGGTCTTCAGCCTCCAAATGAGACGGGTTGGCGACCAGGGAGAGCTGAACGCGCTTGCCAGATGGCGTAGGGCGCTCAAAGTTCATGCCCAAGTGGTACTTGACGTCGCCGGAACCCTCGTCCTCAGCACCGCCAGTGCCGGCGAACTCGGAGAAGATGGACTCGTTGGGCTTTCGCACGACGTTGGACAGGACGTTGAGTCTGCCACGATGAGGCATGCCGATGACGATATCCTTGACGCCGTAGTCGACACTGCGGTCAATGAGGGCCTTCATGCCGGGAACCAGTGTCTCGCAGCCCTCAAGTCCGAAGCGCTTGTCGTTGGGGTATTTCGTGGCCGAGAAAGACTCAAAGCTGGAGCTCCAGATGAGTCGGTCGAGGATGCGGCGCTTCTCATCGATGGAGTACTTGAAGGGCTGGGGCACCTCGAGGCGCTCGCGCAGCCAGTCGCACTTTTCGCGGTCGGGGATGTGGATGAACTCAACGCCGTACGAGCCGGCATAGATCTTCTCGCAGGCAGCGACGATCTCGCGCAGCGTCATCTTCTCGCGGCCATCCTTCTTGAAGCGGGGCAGAATGCCGGGGCCGAGGGTGAATTCGTTGTCGAGGTCCTTTTCCGTGAAGCCGTAGTGCTCAAGGGCCAGCTCCTTGGGCTTGATGTTACCAAAGCCGGCGGCAGTGTTGCGGATGCCCAGAGGATCGATGTTGGCCTTGTGGTGGCCTCGAGCCTGGTACGCACGCACCAGCAACTGGACCTTGAGATGGTTGGTGACGTCGGAGCTGTCCTCGAGAGCCAGGCTGCCGCCCAGACGAGGCACGCCGCCCGTCATGCCGGGCACCAGGTTGGGAGGCGGCTGGAAGGCCTGGGAGATGGGCATGTCGCCGCTCTCCATGTTCTTGAAGTAGACCTGCCACGAGACGTGGACGCTCTTGGGGTCCTCTTTCCACTGCATGTACATCTCATCGATGTAGCTGGCAGCGTTGCCCGAGAGGAAGTTGTCGCTAGGGTCGGGGGGCGAGTGCGTCGCGCTCGTCGCGTAGGCGCGCGCAGCGCCGACGGCCAGGGGCCTGCGGGAGGCAGCGAGCTTCCATGACGAGGTGCGCGCCGAGGTGGTGGAGATTGTGCATTTTGAGGACGACGAGGAGCACCGGGCGCCTCGCAGCAGCTGGGAGCTGGCTCTACAGAGCGAATTCCGCAACATGGCGAGGAGTGTACCTAGGAGATGGGTTGACGGAGGGAGGCTTCAGGTGGAAAAGCAGAGAGAGGTGCGGTCAGAGCTCAAGCAGACGACTCATTCCACAGTCTCGAGATCACAGAGATCGCAAAGAAGCGGCAGAGTAAGTCAGTCTGACGAGGAGGGGCGGGTGACTCGAGGTCGTGGGTGGTGTAGGAGAAACGAGGTGTCAATGCAATGGAAGCTGGGACTGCGTCAGCCACTGGTCGCCGAGAAAAGTTGCTGCGAAGCCGTGACACATTGACGGCAAATCCTGTTCCGCATGCACTGCACGGCCCTGGAGCCTTTCGGACGCCCCGGGCCACAGGAGGCCAAGGATGGAGGCCCGCAGGGGGTTGCCGCAGCGCGCCCGCAGCCACTCACAGGGCGCCGAGCGGCCTCCGGGGGCCACTTTCAGCGCCCTTTCTAGGGGCCTGCGAATTCCAGGGCGCAGGCCTTGTTGCCGGGGAGGGTCCGCGACAGTGTGTGTCGCACGGTTGCCTCAGCAGGCGCTTCCCAGCCATGGCAGGAGGCGATACCGTTAGCGGTAGCCCATTCGCACGGTACGGGTTGGGTACGGGGAATCAATCGGGATACCAACGTCGCTTTGCCGACGCCACACCTCGCTGCCTCAGCCACACGTCAGCTGCACCAGCCCCAACCCGTACCCATATTTACGGTATTCGGTAACCTCGTCCGTCGGCTCACGCTACAAGTTACCGCCAACGCTTCGCCAGTCGCTCACGAGACCAGCAACTCCAACCAGCTACATACACGCGGCTGCGCATTTGCAAGAGCCTGGTGAAGGGGCCGGTCGAGTTCTCGCATCTGCGTTGCCGTCGCCATCCGCCAAATCCATGAGGTCTTGAGTTGATCTGCAATATCCACCGAGGGTGAGAAATCGGGATGAGTGCTAGCTACCCTTGCGCCAGCGTGAGTGAGGGAAGAAATAAATAAGGGATACCACCGCCGCCACCATGGCCGCCCCCGTCGGGCGCACCCTCTTTAAGAAAAAGGATGGCATCCTGACGCTGACGGGCGACAATCAAACCGTCACCTGGACGCCCAACACGGGCGGACCACCAACCATTACGCTTCCTGTCGCCAGCATCACCAGTACGCTCACACGATGCCCTTTGCTCTTCAGTTGAATGCATCCTCTAACTCTGGTGCTGCCAGACCTTCAGCAGACGCCAGACAGTTCTCCCAAGGTGATGCTCAAAATCTTTGAAAAGGCAGACAAGGGCGCAGATCCCGTCACCTATCTCTTCCACTTCAACACGACAGAGGCCAAGGTCGAGGCCAAGGCTGTCAAAGATGTCCTCTCCCGGCTATTGGCTGACCTCCGCGCCAACGATTCCAGCATACCCAGACCTGCTGCCGGGACACTCACTGGCACTGGGTCGTCAACGCCCGTCGGCGGCGGCAGTGCGTCTGCGTCCATGGCTTTTGCCAGCGCCGTCAACACTCAGCCATCCTCGACGCGCTGGTTCGACGACAGCCATCTGAAAGCTGACATTGAGCTGCAGCAGTCGCTCATGAAGAAGGACAAGAACCTACATGAGACCTATGTCGAGGCCCTCTCGACGAAACCAGAATCCATATCGGGCGCGGCTTTCAACTCTCAGTTCTGGTCGACGCGCACCAATCTACTACGTTCACACGCCATTGAGATCAATCAGAAGAGGGGCGCCTATAATGTGCTCTCCACCGTGAAGCCGCGGACCGTCGACGGCGAGCTCAAGTTGAACATCAGCGTCGAGCAAGTCCAGATGATATTCGCACAGCACCCTCTAGTGAAGCGAATATACAACGAGAACGTGCCCAAGCTCTCCGAGGCTGAGTTTTGGTCTCGCTTCTTCCTCAGTAGGCTCTCGAAGAAACTTAGAGGCGAGCGTGTCACGGAAAACGACCGTCCAGATGCCTTGTTCGACAAGTTCGACGTGAGCGAGAACACGCAGGGCATTCAGAGCAAGATCATGGCACAAAACGTGCCGCACATCATCGACTTGGAGGCCAACGAGGAGAACCAGGGTGGCATCAGGAGCGGCAATGCCAAGGACGTAGAGATGCGGCCAAGGGCAAACATTCCCATCGTCAAGACGCTCAACAGCCTCAGCGAGAAGATCATGGCCAACGTCGCCCCATCGGATGCGAATGTCGACGACGGACAGGGGCTCTACGACACGTACAACGAGCTTGCTCTGCGTGACCTGAGGGGTGACGCCAAGGAGCACCGCATCATGCTCAACGTCAAGGAACAGAACAAATTCTTCGCCAAGCGCGATACCGCGCCATCCGCCAATGCGCAGATTTTCGCCAAGCAAAATCCGGCCGAAGTGCTCTCCAAGCTACGACGGGCACTGCAGAGCTTCGAGGATGCCGGCGCCGACAGGACAGGCCTCCAGGCGGCCATTGACTTTGACGATGAGAGCGAAAGCGACGACGACGAGCAGAAACGCCCCCACGTCGGCTCCCGCGCCGTCATCAAGGCCGCAGAAAAGGAGATTATGGACGGCGTTTTGCAGCAGCGGGCGCAAAAGTTTGGCCACGCAAGCGACGCAACCAACCCCATGGGCATCTCGCCGCACATTGCCGCCAAGTGCGCCCTAACGCACGCCACGAGCATCGAGTTCCTCCACCAGTTCTGGAACGCCTTCTTGTCGGGCGAGCCAGACCGCGCCGCCGAGCTGCAGTACCTGGGCGAGTCGCTCGGGCGCTCCGCCGCGCGTATCGCCGCCGTCGCTGACGAGGCCGAGGCCGATCGTGAGGACACTATCCGCCGCCGCAAGCAGGAAATCCGCGACCACTTCGACCGCACGGGCAAGCGAATCCGCTGGAAGCCCGACATGGTGGGCGGCGGACGTGACGCCGTCATCAAGATGATGCAGCCCGTGCTAGACGCGCTGGGCAAGGCGCGGCGGGACTACTCGCGCGCGCTGGCGGCCGAAAATATTCAAATCTCGACGGAGTGACGATGAGCAATGGTTCTTGCATGTATGTCGCCCTCAAGACTTTAGAGGCACAAAAGGTATCAAATTCCAATATCCACGGAAGGCCAGGCAATGACTCTGGCCCCAAGCATCCCCCTTTATGCTCATTCTGTACAATACAAATACAAAAGAATAAATAATACAGGTATTCTCATCCGTAATGTACCGCAGCTCAGACGTTACTGAACAATGCGTCATGCAAAAACCGTATCCCCTTGCCCTTTATAAAGCCCCGCCAAGCAGATGATAAACCACGCGAACCTCACGGCCCGCTGCCACCCGGGCGAATCCTCGCTTCCTCCGCCACGGCAAGCTGCTTATCCTCCAGCAGGCCAAATCCCATGGCCTTCTTCTTGGCGCCCTTCCTGCGGTCGCCGTACTCCTCGTCGAACTTGCGGATCATCTTGAGCGACACCATGTCCTCGCTGATGCTGGCAGGAATCTGGCGCAGCGCGCGCTCAAAGTGGTCGCCCCGCAGGACGCGGCGCTCGGGGTACCGGAAGGCCTCGGGGCCGGTGTGCTTGGCGGCGGCCGCGTTCTCCTCCTCGACGGCGGCCATGGCGGCGGCGACGCAGACGTTCTTGAGGTCCGAGCCCGAGTAGTGCAGCGTGCGGGCTGCGTAGTCGTCGAGCGAGACGGACGCGTCCAGCGTCTCCCCCTTGAGCAGCAGCCGCAGGATGCTGGCGCGGTCGTCCTTGAGGGGCAGATCAACCAGGATCTTACGGGGCAGCCGTCGCAGCACCGCGTCGTCCAGGTCAAAGGGGCGGTTGGTGGCGACCATGATGAAGGCGTTGGTCTCCTCCATGCCATCCCACTCCTTGAGGAACTGGTTGATGTGCTCGCGGTGGGAAGGGCGGTTGCTGAACATGCTGCGGTTTGCGAGCAGCGAGTCGGCCTCGTCGATGAAGACGACGCATGGAGAGAGACGCTTCGCCAGCGTGAAGACGGCACGGATCAGCTTCTCGCTCTCGCCAACCCACTTGTCGTTGATGGTGGCGCCGCTAATCTCGAGCATGTTTGCGCCGCTCTCCTTGGCCACGGCTTTCGCGAGCATCGTTTTACCTGTTCCAGGAGGGCCGTAGAGGAGACAGCCCGGGATCTTGTCTTGCGCCAGCACGCCGTACGCAAAGGCATCGGGCCGCACCAGAGCCAGCGAAGTAAGAAGCTTGAGCGCAGATACCGTCTCTGCCGGTACGTGGACGTCGACGAATGTTGTCCGCAGGCTCTCGCGGTTAATCTGGCCAGCAGAGATTCGTTTCTCGTATTCATTGAGCTTCATGGGCGCTCGCGTCTCTGCCTTTGCCTCCTCGGCAGACTGGTTGGAGGCTTCCCCAGTTTCGCCCTTGTATTCAGGGCGCTCCTCGTCGAGAAATGCCTGCCCCGGCTTTTGCCTCAACGGACCCATTGTGAATCGCTCCAGAAAGCCCGCTGAGCCACAGCCTTCGTGCTTGCCCTCGAGCGCTTGGAAAGCACAGGCCAGGTGGTATATCTCAGGCACTGGCAGTATTGAGTCTCGCATGATTGAGAAACGGGGGTTCGCCGACAGCAGATAGTTTCTCACGCTGTCACTAGACAAGTCGAGAAGCGGCTTTGTCGACTCGGGATCCATTGCCCGGAGCATCCTGTTGATGTTGTGTAGGTTTTCGACAAAGTAGTCCGTCTTTTGCAGGCTGAACGGAGATCGCCGCCGCCCTTTTGCGGTTTGTCTGTCCGCCCGATCGGGCTGGACATGCCGGGTGATGACGAAATCACCAGCGGCAAGGTCTCTCAGCGCATTCTGATATTCATCAGACGGCTGCTCGCATGACGAGGTCCCGAGGATGGCGATCTTCGCCCCTTGTTGCCACGCAGCATCAACCAAAGCTCTAAGCCTATTAATGAGCAAAGACCCCTCTAGAGTCATGCTCAGCTCCACCAGGTCGTGGATGTGAACCAGCACCGGGCGGCCTAGGGATGGTTGTGACTTGACGTCGGCGGAGCGGATGATGTGATCCAGTATTTTGTCAATCTTGAGATTTTCCCACTTGCTGAAACAGTCATATCCGCCTGCTTTGATTTTTTGCAACTCGTCTTCCAGTGTTCCGGAGGCGGTCCGGAGGCCCATGAGGCCGTTCTCAACATCGTGGTCGTCGTCCTCGTTGTGCCGTCCTGGGAACTCATGGTCCCGGGCGAGCTTCCCGTTCAACTCGGCAGCACGGAATCCCATCATGGACAACGCCCCGCGAGAATACGCCCAGTTCTGGCCAAGGTAGTCGCCGACCAAGACAGACAGGTCGTACGCGTCTAAGCGCACCAAGTCTGCGTGATTCCAAAAGGCGAGGTGCTCCCCTACGGCCTCTGACACTGCGGTACCGCCGTAACCAGACATCGAGAGGACGGTAATCGGCCGTCTGCTAGTCTTTGGGTCGAAGTTGGGGGGCGTCGACACGTGCAAATCTCGCTCGAGGGCCTTTCGCATGGCCACAAGCGTATCGGCAGGGAGGTCGGCAAGGGCGTGTGGGAGAGGAAAGTCGAGACGCTCGGCATGCTTGAGTTGATCGTCCAGGGACAGGGCGAGGGACAGGAACTGGTCTCGGAACTTGTGGGTGCGCTGGTCGAGGTCCTTGTACACGTGCCACCACCAAAACGGCCGTATCTTGTATGCGTATTCAGCCTGCCGCGCAGGGTACAAGGCGTCGCTGAGGTGCCAAGCCGAGTCGAGAATCATGTCCCAAAGGCGGACCACGCGCTCGATTGGTTCGGGGGAGTTCCATGTGACATCCGCATCGTCGTTCCGCGAGCGCATAAAGTCCATGGCAAGCTCGCCATCTCTCAGCAAGAGATGGCTGAGGGCTGTCTCAAAATACGACTCGAGGGTCTGGTGCATCTGCTGAGAGCCGGGCCCTTGGTCCACGAAGAGGCGTGACACTTTGTCGTGCTTGGCGTCCTCGACGAGGGCCATTGGCAAGCGCGGTTGCTTCCCGGGACTGTAGACGGACACATTGCTGTCGAGAAAGCTGCTCGGCAGGTTGACGGGGGGCAGCGCCGAGGCGACTCGTCGGCGCGTATTCCGAGACCTCGCGGGCCCGGATGTGTGGCTCCTGGTCCGGCCGCCAGACGTCTCGGTCCCCGCCTGCGGCTCCGGGTCGTCATCGTGCTCCGTCACGGAGTCGTCGGCCGGCTTGCCCCCGGTGCTGTGGGTGTTGCGCCGGCTGGGCGGCGCGTGGAAGGACCGTCGACAGGCGGCGGCGGCTACTCGCGAGGCTCCTGCGGCCAGGGCAACCGTGGGGAACGCTCGGCGGGCCATCCGAGCGGTTTCGCCGGCGCAAGGGCTGCGTTGGGGGTCTGGATGCAGGCGAGCTGGCGGACTAATCGATTGCAGGATCACTCGTGGGCATGGCATTCGTCACAGCGGGCTCCGTCACTTTTCCTGGCCGGCCGCATCGTGAAGTTGGCTTACGTGATCCAAGGTCAATGCAGCAACCCTCCCTGGCTACCTACCCTACGTCGACCCAGTGGCAGCACGTTCTGCTCTTGCGCCTCTCGGAAAGGAAGTCGAGCACAGACGTTGCACAATGTCGTCCGATGTGTCGTCAAGCCAAGGGGAGAGGAGGGGGCTCTGCGGCAGCACGTGGCTTCCCGTCTGTTACGCACCCGTCTCTTGCTACCTTGGTTGTGTAAGGTAATTAGTACTCGTAAAGCAACCAACCACTCACTTGGGAGTGCGCATGCGTACGCGTCTTCGTACCCTTGGCACCAGAGATGAGCGAACGCTGCCGAAAGCCTTCTTATCGAGCCGCCCTGCCGTGCACATCGGGCAATATTTTGACGATGTGTTGCTGAGGACAAGTGCCAATTAAACTGCCTGTTCCAGTGGCTCGGCCGATGGCGTGTGCCATAGAGGGCCGCGAGTTGACGCTCGGCTTGCGCCAGGGACCAAAGAACTCTCTCTCCCCACGGGGGTCGGTGATTCATCACTGCGTGACGAGCAAATGCTGACGCTGCCGGACGCACCCTAGTCGCTTCAGAGACGCACTAATTAATTAACAGTCGCAGCCAACGAGGCAACGTCCGGCCAGCAGGGTTGGCGCTGCGGCTATCAGCGAGCTGCTCCGCCTGTGACTAGAGGTGCCTTTGGAGGCTCGTTGCTAGCGTAATAAGAGCTCCAACGCCTCTCCCAACGCTCCCATCGGTGGGAAACTCGATGGACGGAATGCTTGCTGCTTCACCCGCTCACGCAACCTCACCGCATCTGCCTGCACATCACCTTGACTTAGCGTCCTCACAAGCTGCTACCGCTCATCTCCGCCGACAAACACTTTGTCAAACGGCCTGGCCCGTCCCAAGCCGAACTCGCGTCGTGCGCCTCCCTCAGCATCGCAATTGTGTCTCGAGCGTTGTCGCAAAGTGGTGACCTCATGGCTGGCGTTGGCGGCAGCCCGTTGGCGTTTCCCGTTCCCGACGAGCCACCACGAGAAAAGACGTACCACCCCAAGCGGCCTCACAAAAAGTCACGTAGGGGGTGCAAGAATTGCAAGGTTCGCAAGGTCAAGTGTGATGAGGCGAAGCCGAGATGTCGCCCCTGCAGACTACGCGGAGAGGACTGCGTCTACCTCCTCGACGCACGGCTTCCCACCGGCGAGCAAGCATCACCCTCAGCCTCAGCCTCAAGTTCAACTTCAGCATCTCGCGCGCGATCGTCACGAGATGCCTCGCCCTTCACTTCCTCCGCCTCTCCCCCCAATTCCTACGCTCTTGTCGCCTCAAGATCGGCACCACCTGTCCTGGTCGAACCGAGCTTCCGCCCAGGCGGCATCGACGAGACCGACATGAAGCTCCTCTGGTTCTTTACTGCCAGCACTTGCTCCTGCTTCTCCGTCGAGGGCGGAAGCAGTCGACCGACCGAGGAGATAATGAGAAGTGTCGTGGTCAAGTACGCCTTCGAGACTCCCTTTTTGATGCACTCTCTGTTCGCGTTGGCTAGTCTCCATCGCCAGGTGCTGCAACTAGACTTTGACCGGTGCAGAGCCCTGGAGCACAGAGATGCAGCTTTTACGGGCTATCAATGGGCCGTTGAACATCCTACTCCCCAAGTCTATCCCGCATTGCTGGCCCACTCCCTCCTCCTGACGGCCATCACCGCGGAGAACTTCAGGGAGCCCGATAGCGGTCCACTCTATATCATCAACTGGATGCTCATCTGGAGAGGTATTGGCGCCATATTCGAGAGGACCGAGATGTCCAAGATCAACACGGCCGCCATGGCCTCCAGTGGCCTGAAGGCTCTCTTCCGCAGGCCCCAGATCGACCTCGAGGCTGCCGCCGCGCACGTCCCAGGCAACCTCCAGTTGATGGTTGACACGATTCAGCACGACGAGGGAGACCACGTCGACAAGCCGACGTACTACACCGCCCTTCGCTACCTGGCCTCGCTATACCAGAATCTTTGCATCCGCGGCTTTGGCGCCCTTATGAAGCTGCGCATCATCACTTGGTTCACCTTCCTGCCTCAGCGCTTCGTCGAGCTCGTCCGCGACAGACGGCCCCGCGCTCTCATCATCATCGCCCACTATGCCGCCTTTCTCAAGCTTTTAGACGATGTTTGGTGGCTGCGGAACGTTGGCGACCGCTCGCTCCAAGACCTCTGCGAATACGTCGACCACCCCATGTGGGTCAACTTTCTCGACGTGCCCAAGGCGGCACTCGCCGCAAAGGACGTCCTCACGCTGGCGCGCATTCTCGTGCATGATCGGCAATGGGTTCCTCGGGTACCCCCTTCATATGAGTGGGACGAGCAGCAAGAAGCTGACACCAGGACACTAACTTGGGTCGATAATGAACACGCAGGTATTGGACCAGGACAGGGCTTCGTGCTGCCGGAGCCAGGAAGCACGGATATCGCCTGGCAGAACTTTGCCCATTAGTTCCGCGCCCCGAGATACACGCCATCAAGGCATCATATCATTCGGCATGCCTCTTCCGTTGGGTCATATTTGATCATAATGAGCGTAGAGGGGGCACAGATCCAGGGGGGCTCTTTGCGTGGCGCCATCGCGACATTGCTCGGTGAGGGAGAATAGACGCCTTTGCGCGGAAACAATATACCCAGCTCACATATGTGCCGTGGAGAGCTTCACAATAGAGGAGACTCGGTTCATAAATGCACATTTTCTGTACATTATACACAGGGATATGGCACCCAAGAACCCAAGAAAATCAACAAGAATTAAGCGTCTGAGCGAGGAACCAAACATCACGACGCGTTGTGGAAAATGCTGTAGGGTAGCATTCAGGCCGCGCATTATTTCGTAACCTTTGTCTCGACAAAGCACGCCAGGAAGGGAGCATCAAATGAGCACGCAATCAGCAAGAAAAGGCATCGGCACTCGTAGCGTTCTTTACAAGGGGAAATTTGATTTCTTGGTACACAGCCCACAAAAGAGACTTAGTTAATGGGAGCTTTGAAGAAACCCCCCAGGCTCCGGCTCCTCTGGTCTATACACAGGCTCCTTCTCCACACCTGACATTATGTAGCTAAGGTCGCCTAGTTCTTCTCCAGATCCGCAAGAATCTTCTCACCCTTCTCCTTGGCCGAAGCGAAGTCGCCGACCATGTAGAAGGCACCCTCAGGCAGGTTGTCACCCTCACCACCCAGAATGGCCTTGAAAGAGGAGATGGTCTCCTTGAGGTCGACCAGCTTGCCCTCGATACCAGTGAAAACCTGGGCGACAGTGAAAGGCTGGCTCAGGAAACGCTGGATCTTACGGGCACGCTCGACGGTGAGCTTGTCGGCCTCAGACAACTCGTCCATACCCAGAATGGCGATGATGTCCTGGAGACCCTTGTACTCCTGCAGGATCTGCTGGACGCGCGTGGCAGTGTTGTAGTGGTCCTGGCCGACAACACGGGGGTCCAGCATACGGGAGGTAGAGTCGAGAGGGTCGACGGCGGGGTAGATACCCAACTCAGAGATACCTCGGGACAAGACGGTGGTGGCGTCCAGATGGGCGAAGGTGGTGGCAGGGGCAGGGTCAGTCAAATCGTCAGCAGGGACGTAGACGGCCTGGACGGAGGTGATAGAACCCTTCTTGGTGGTGGTAATACGCTCCTGCATCAGACCCATGTCGACGGCGAGAGTGGGCTGGTAACCGACGGCAGAGGGAATACGACCAAGCAGAGCAGACACCTCGGAACCGGCCTGAGTGAAGCGGAAAATGTTGTCAATGAAGAGCAGCACTGGTCGAGTCATTAGTCACTGGACGGGGCGCGGTGGCTTGAGAGAAAGCTGCTCACCATCCTGGCCTTCCTGGTCACGGAAGTACTCGGCAACAGTCAGACCAGTAAGAGCGACACGGGCACGGGCACCGGGGGGCTCGTTCATCTGACCGAACACCAGAGCGACCTTGGACTCGCCATCGAGCTGGATGACGGAAGTCTCCTGCATCTCGTGGTACAGATCGTTACCCTCACGGGTACGCTCACCGACACCAGTGAAGACGGAGTAACCTCCGTGGGCCTTGGCGATGTTGTTGATCAGCTCCTGAATGAAGACGGTCTTGCCGACACCGGCACCGCCGAAGAGACCGATCTTTCCACCACGGGCGTAGGGAGCGAGCAGATCGACGACCTTGATACCAGTGACCAGAATCTCGGCAGAGGTGGACTGCTCGATGAACTCGGGAGGCTCAGCGTGGATAGGCAGGTACTTGTCGGTCTTGATGGGGCCACGCTCGTCAATCGGGTCACCGGTGACGTTCATGATACGGCCCAGAGTGGCAGGGCCGACGGGGATGGTGATGGGAGCACCAGTGTCGACGGCCTTGGCGCCTCGGACGAGACCCTCGGTACCTGTTCTGAGGCGTCAGAAGTGGACTCGTGGCTTTGTCTAAGAATTGATACGCACCGTCCATGGCAATGCAGCGGACAACATTCTCACCGAGATGTTGCTAAACAATTTGTCAATGTCTGAACCGAGGCCAGGCTTCTCCGGAGCGTTACGTACCGAGACCTCAAGCACAAGCTTCTGGCCGTTGTTCTGCGTCTCGAGGGAGTTCAGAATAGCAGGCAGCTTGGCGGTGTCGAACTTGACTGCAACAGTGTCAGTCATACGTACTTGGCATCATACCGAAAGCCTTTCGGTCTTTCGCAAAAGATTTTACTGACCGTCGACGACGGCACCGATGACCTATTGGTTTGTTTTCGTCAGCAAAATTGCCGCCCGGCCCAGCGGGAACGGAGGTCTGCTCACCTGGTGAATCTTGCCATCTCCAACGCCCGAGGAAGACGCAAATCGGCTGTTGAGGGGGAATCGGAGAGTCGCAGGCTTGATGGCTCGTCGCGTGGCCGCGGCGGCGAACGACGGCCGGGCTGCCCTGGCGAAGGAGGAAATGCCGCTGCCGAGGAACTGTCAGCTCAATCGGCCTCAATTGGCGCGCACGGCGCGCAGGGACCGCTTAAAAGTAGCTCGAGGGGTCGGCACTCACCTCTTGAACATCTTGCCAGATGACAGAGAGCGATCAGAGATGGGAGTGGAGAGAGGTTGGTTGAATCTGGGGAGAATTTGCAGAGTGAGCAGTTTTGCTCGGGAGCGGGCGACTCTGTCGGTTAGAGCTTTCTCACCAGTCACGTGAGACGCTAACAACAGAATAAGCACTGTGTCATGCACAGTGCCAGCCTCGGGTCAACGAGGAATGTTTGTCGGGGTTTCGGACATGGCAACAAGGCTGCGGTTTTTCATCTCGGAAGTTTCTCACGACAGCAAGTCGTGCTGCGCGCGATGCACGATGCACGATGCACTCAAAGGCATTGGGAGACGCGTTATAATCACCATATGGGTCGGTGTCTGCACAACGCTCTTCGTCGAGCGATTTTGTGCATTCTTTCTCGGACGCGCGAGGCAGGAGCTCAGTACATGACTCTCGGCCGCATGGTGACGGGGCCCCGAGTACACAGTGCGCCCAGAGTCTCCCCCCTAGCCTCCCCGGCCAAAGCGACGAAATGGGAGGAGGTGCCTGGCATTGCTATCGGTTCCTGAGGCTGCCCATTTTCGCGGTTCCGTCTTTTCGCGATCCACACCAATTAAAACCCCACCCGGCACAGCCAACGGCAAAGGCCTTCTGCGCTGAATGCTGCATCAACCCTCCTGAAGAGGCTCGATGCACTGCTGTTACTACGGACTAGTTTGAACAAGGCGATGTATTTCCGTTTCCTCCTTTTTGAATCGCATCAGACAGTAGAAATGAAATTAGGGTTTGTCCCTTCGCACATCTGTCTCACAATAACTGCCGAGATACCGCATCATGACAACGGCAGCTGTATGCAGTTCTTTGCAGCCTACCAATCTTCTTACGCGTGCTGTTGGAACACGGAGTCTTCGAGAGCCAATACCTGTTTGCTTGTCAGCCAAATGCTCGAGGGAGGGCCCAGGACCGGATACGAACCATAGCAGTGCGACAAGGGATGTAGATGTGTGTCCAGTTCTTCCGACCATTCCACTCCATCGGAGTCGTGAAGAAGCGCGTGCTCTCATCAATTCTGCTGTACCCCCCCAGGTCCTTGGCATCGCTGCTTAGGACCACGCGGTATGTTCCTGGAACCTCAATGCCGATGCGGTAGTCGCTGAAGCTCTGGCTCGCATGGAAGTTAAAGATGAAGACCAGGCCTGCCCTCTCAAAGACAATGACCTTGTCACCTTCGTGCTTCAACGAGATGTAAGCCTGTGGTGAGCTAAGCCACCCGAACTTGGCCTCGCAATTGTTCATCAAGCGATCGAAATTGTTCAGGAACTTGTAACGGAGAAGCTCGTCGTCGGTCAAGTTGAGCTGGCGGCGCGCATACCAGAACGAGTTGTTGTTTCCCTCCCGTGGAAAATCGAGCCACTCGGGATGGCCAAATTCGTTGCCCTCGAAATTCAGATATCCCTCTCCGCCCAAAGCGTGTGTGAGAAGGCGGATCATCTTGTGCAGGGACATGCCGCGATCGATGACCGGTGTCAGCGGCGACAACACTGACATGTTTGTGTACATTTCCGCGTCGCAGAGATGCATCATCAGTGTCTTGTCGCCGACGAGTCTACCCTGTGTTAGCTCAAGGTCCTGTCTTGGTGACGGCCCACTTACGCTTGATCGTGGCTTTCGCAATATGCAATCGTCTTCTCGCCATGACGCCGGTTTGTCAAAGTGAAACAGATGTTTCCGATGTCCCAATCCTCATCCTTTTGCTCCTTTATAATCTTGATCCACATGTCTGGGATTGCCATGGCTAGGCGATAGTCGAAACCGACGCCGCCCAAAGACAACGGCAGACAAAGAGCGGGCATCCCAGAGACGTCCTCGGCCACCGTGATGACCTCGGGGAACAGCGAGCGCAACATTTCGTTCGCCACCATGAGGTATACAACTGCTTCCTCATCTACCTCTGCGCCGAAGTATTCATGGTAGCCGCCGGAGAAACCCCTGATCAATTAGTCTAGGCACCGACAGATAGAGGTTGCGCGACTCACGTGCCCATGCCATGGTGTAGGTACAGCATGCTGGTGACGCCATCGAATCGGAAGCCGTCGAACTGATATTCGTCCATCCAGAATCGCAAGTTGCTCAGGAGGAATCGCATGACCTCATGGTGCCCGTAATTAAACAGTCTGCTGTCCCATTGGTCGTGGCGGCCCCTGGCACCGCTGTGAAAGTATTGGTGATCTGTGCCGTCAAGCTCGTTGAGCCCGTCTAAGACGTTCTTGGAGGCATGACTGTGGACGACGTCAAGGAGAACAACGATGCCCATACTGTGGGCGATGTCGATGAGCTCCTTGAGGTCTTCGGGTGGACCATAGCGGCTGCTCGCTGCGAAGAAGCTGTTGATCTGATACCCAAAGCTGGCGTAGTAAGCATGTTCCATTACTGCCATCAACTGGATGACGTTGTACCCCAGGTCCTTTATGCGTGGAAGCATGTTCTTGGTGAACTCCTTGTACGTCGCTACGCGCTGTTCGGGGCTCGAGATGCCTACGTGCGCCTCATACACTCGAGCGCTGGCCGGCTTCTTGGGACGCTGGTGTTGGAACTTGTACTTTTCTGCCTGCGGTGGATTCCAAAATCGTGCCTCGTATGCCGGGGAGACGCTCAGATCTTGAGTCACGTACTTGATCCACGCTGGAATACGGTCCACGCGCTCGCCACTTGGTAGGACGAGAGAGACCTGGAAAGTGTGTCAGCTCGGGCGCATCCATAAGGCAATGCGCCTTGCCAGCGCTGACCTTGAGCTTGGAGTTGTGAGGTATCGCAGGTTGGCCATTGCTGGCTGGCAGAACGACTTCAAAGACTCCGAATGAGTCCTTCTGCATTGGGTGAGAGGTTTGGTTCCAATGGTCTAGAGAGGAAGTCAGCAGCTGTCATCAGACGTTTCGAAAACATATTGGCATACTGAAGTCGCCAACCAGGAACGCTTCTTTGGCATTGGGTGCCCATTCTCGGTATGTTATATGGTTGTTACCATCCACGTTGAATCCAAACTTCTCAATTCCCTACCCGGCTGTGGTTAGTAAAAGCCTCGCATGGCTCTGGGCTTGGAAGCCTTACTCTTGAGAACTTTTCCAAGCCACCCTCGTGGTCATTGATCTTCTTGATCCACTCATGAGCTTTAGAATAACGTCTCCTGAGGGCGTCGCTAAAGGGCGCCAGGTATGGGTCTAGTTTTACGACACCTGCGTGACCGTCAGCGCCCCGGAAAAACTCCAGCTAAGGCCAGGGATAGTGGACTGACCTGTGCCATCGTTGGGAACATCTCCCTCAGGCCCCTTGGGAGCATTGTGGGCCAGTCGATTGGACGATGTCTGCGCGAGCGAAGACATGGTTTGAACTGACAGCGCCTCGCGGATGTCGACGTTGTGTGCTGTTGCTTAAGCGGGGTAGCAGGAGGCGTCGTATGTTGAGGAGCTGCTGTGAGGTTGAGGGAGGACTCGAGGAACGTCAGGCACGCCCACTAAAGCTCGGCAGCAAAGACACCTGGCTCTCAGGTGCAGTATCACGACGATAAAACGCAAAACGTGCTGGGATCAATGCTAGACAACGTGTGCAGGTGGGCAGTTTAGGATGAAATGAGCGGTGGTGGCAAGCTTGGATGATGGTTTCCTCCACGAGTCGAGCTTTATCGATAGGAGCGCTTTGAAATGACGTCTGTCGCATGCGCAGCCAGGTTTGTGCAGCCAACACAGCTAAAGGCCGAGATTGGACCTCAACGCCCCGTCCGTTCCACGCAAATCACCTGGAGGGCGTTCCGATGGGCCCCTAGAACCGCCACCGGGACGGAAAGCGATACGAGTGTTTCTGTGTCTGGTCTGCCAATAATTACTTGGTATCGACTGATCGATTGGGTTGAGTGGTCATTAGTGGTTCTCAAACATGCTGTGCGAGGTGGCATGGTGGGTGGAATTGCCACCAGTGGAGGGTGTCTCACAGCGGGTTGGCGCTATTACAGCTTAGGTTGGACCCCAGGCCCGGCCAGGCCAGGCTACCATCCGCCTGCCATGGACCGATAACGGCCCCGCTGGCCACGGCCGCCTTCAAGCGGGCGGGCGGGCGGCTTACCACCGCATTCAGTGATCGCCAGCCATCATCCGTAACACTTGGCACAGCACAGCCATTCGACTCCCGCGAGCACCTCTCGTGCTGTGCACCATCTACATACCTACTCCTGGGGCGCATGAGCCTAGGGCTGCAAGCACAGCACGAAACCACGTTCGGGACGCCGACGCCGACACCGACATCTTCGCGCGTCCCCGTATCCCCCGCTTCCGGCAGCGTGGAGACCCGCCGATACAACCGACCCTTCTACGATCAGCCACGCCGCCGACTGTTGACTATGCAAAGCTGCGTCGCCTGCCATCATGCTCGTCTCATCTAGAACGCTTGTTCAGTCGCTCCGGACCTGCAACCATGCCCTGAGGCGACCCCCTCGAGTGTCCTGCGACGCATGCCGCCGTTACGTCTTGTCATCCCGACCTCTCTGGGCGGCGAGACGGACGGCCGATTTCAACGCTGGGTTCACGGGCAGCTATGATCCATCGGCAGAATCGGGCCGCGGACCGATGTTCAACAAGGCGATATTCGGCGTTCCCCAGTTCTACCCTCGAGACCTGAAGAAGCGTGTCGACGAGTACGTCGTCGGACAGGACCGAGCCAAGAAGACGATATGCGCGGCGCTGTTCAATCACTACCAGAACCTTCGCCGACGGCACCAGCACGAACACGAGGACAGAAACGTGCAAGAGAAGCTCATGCGACAAAGATTCGCGCGAGACCGAGAGCTGCACCAGAAGCGTCGTGACACACACCCTGTGGAAGGTCAGCCCGCGACCTACAGGTCGGGCCAACGAGACGCCGCTGACGAGCTGAATCAAGACGAATTTCCAGGTCACAACGAATCTGTGCGACACCTGTATGAGACGAATGAGTTTGAAGACGATCCTCTCGACCACCTATACAGCCCAGAAGATACATCCAAGCCCGTACACGTCAAGATCGATAAGAGCAACCTTCTACTGATTGGCCCTACGGGGGTCGGAAAGACCTACATCCTAGAGTAAGAACCTGGATACACTACATGCCCGACCTATTGCGCTGACTAGGATTAGAACACTAAGCCAGAAGATCCAGGTCCCGTTCACGATATGCGACTGCAACTCACTGACCCAAGCTGGATACATTGGACAGGATGTGGAGACG
The DNA here is from genome assembly GCA_024340155.1 of Tolypocladium pustulatum. NCBI lineage: Eukaryota > Fungi > Ascomycota > Sordariomycetes > Hypocreales > Ophiocordycipitaceae > Tolypocladium > Tolypocladium pustulatum. The sequence continues at coordinate 54,864 of JALHBY010000094.1, forward strand.
TGCATTGAGCGTCTGCTTATCGAAGCCAACTACGACATCAGGGCGACAGAATACGGGATTGTTGTTTTGGACGAGTTCGACAAATTGGCGCGGAGAGAATCGCCTACTGGCCGAGACGTCGGTGGCGAGGGAGTGCAGCAGGCGCTATTGAAGCTGGTTGAAGGAACCAAGGTCACCATCAACGTCAAGGACAATCGCTCGTCGCGTTCAACGCCCCCAATCACGACAAACTACAGCTCCTCGGGTGCTTCCTCCTCATCTCCTCAAGCGGCGCCACCGGGAGGCAAGGTGGACCAATACACTATCGACACCTCAAACATTCTCTTCATCTTCTGCGGCGCTTTTGTTGGCCTCGACAAGACCATTGTGCAGCGCGTGGCGAAACCGTCTATGGGTTTTGGAGGCGAGGTCAAAGGGCGGTCGACTCTCTCCGGGAGCAAGCACGTTCTTCCCCCCGAGAGTTACACTCACCTTGCCCATCATAACCCTGTATCAGCGCCTTTCTTCACGCCCTTGGACCTGGCAACGCCAGCAGATCTCCAGAGCTTTGGATTCATTCCGGAGCTCATTGGTCGTCTGCATAACATCTGCGCGCTCAGTCCTCTATCAAAGGACGACCTCTTGCGCATCCTGACGGAACCGCGAAACAGCCTGGTCGCGCAGTACACCGCGTTGTTTGAGACATACCCATCGCGACTCTACTTTACAGACAAGGCCCTGCACGCCATTGCAGAGCGGGCTGCCGCAGCCGACACGGGCGCGCGCGGGCTGAAGATGGAGATGGAGCGAGTCTTGGCCGAGCCCATGTTCGACGCTCCCACGCCGTACGTTCTCATCACAGAAGGCTGTGTCAAAGGCACGGAAAAGGCGGCATACTGGGGCAAAGACGGACGATTTGAGCTTGACAGACGGTTGGAAGAAGAAGAGATCCACCATGCCCGCTCAACGCCTCAGCTGACTTTTGAGCGACTGAGGGAGGCTGGCCAGAGCGGCGGTTGATGCTACGATATACGGGATGGATGTGCGAGCGCTTCGGTACACATAATGAGGGCAAGGCGTTGGGTCGGGCATTGATTTTCCAGGCACGCCGGTGAATTCACAATCGCATTTCGATTTGCAATCGCCTGTGATGACAGCAATGGAAATCTTGACTTAAGTTCCGTCGTTGTGGTACAATATTTACATCCGCTAGACACTTGGCTCCCATCCTCTTCCACGCCCCCGGCCTTCCCCCGGGCTCTGCGACCACATTTTACACATGGGATAGCAGAATGCACCCTAAGCCACTTGTGCTTCTATCACAAAAGAGATTGACAGGTATGCGTCCAAAGAGCTTAGCGGCCCTTGGGGGCGGACTGGATCTGGCCCTTGCCAGAGTAACCCTCGGAGGTGATACCGGTGATGGGGTCGGCTTTTTGTTGCTGTGCGGCACGCGTCAGTCACGTGCACGATGGTGTAAGTAGGAATTCGCAGGCATACCTTGAGGAGCTCGTTGGACGCCTCCTGGTACTCGCGGGACATGGTGGCGGGCTCAGGCTTGGCAAAGCCGCGGATGGCGGCGAAGATGGCGAAGCTGGCACCGAGGCCGAGGACAACGCCCCAAGCGATGCGGGCGTTGGTGCCGGGAGGGTCGACAGCGCGGGGGCCATGGGGACCAAAGGCGATCCAGTATGCTGGTGAGACGATTTGAGTTAGTTTTCGGCTCCAACGTGACGCATGCTTCCCCAGACTCCCACCACACCCACCACGCCGGCCATTGGCCGACACCTTAATTGACTACTGGGATGGGGGACTGAGGCTCTTAACTGAGCTGCACGGTAGGGCTGAGGTTGTGGAGCAGAGGCTGGCGGGCTGGCGTTGCAGACGGGACGGCCAGCTCGGCTATCGAGCCTGGGAGGTATTTTTGCACGAGGGATAGCACGTACCGGCTTTCTTCTCCTGGGCCGTCATCTCGGTCCAGCTGCCCTTCATGCGGTCGCGCAGGGCCATCCAGAGGTCAGCCTGCTCCTGGAGCGGCATGCCCTCCCATCGCTTCTCGATGTTGGCGAGCGTCGGGTTGGAGATGGCGTGGGTGGACGAGGCGCGGGAGGCCACGGCCGGGACGCTGCACACCAGGCCCTTGCGCAGCAGGCTCGACGCCGGGGTGCGCAACATTTTCGGGGGATATCGCGAGGAGTCGTATCGGGGTCTTGGAGGTTCAATTGGCGCGGGTTGCGAGATGCAGAGCGCGCGGGCGGGTGTCGAGACGGGTGGACAGAGGATGAAGTTTTCGGAAGTCGGATGCAATCAATCGTATGATGGATTTGCTCAGCTGCTGGCGTCAAGCGTGGTTGGCTACCGGGCGGGAGGGAGCTCGGGTGTCTGCGGGCGTGACTAAGCCTGGCGAGGGAGTGGGGAGCCCATAGGGTCGCGCCCGGGCGCGCCTCTAAGTGTCGCACCCGGGCGCGACAGATTATGTAAGCGTTGCTCAACACCACAGCCCATAGAAGGAGGCAAATCAAGGCACGAGTTTGAATTATAACAGATTTACCAAATCTTAACCAAAATGTAATGCGAATTGATTAGTAGAATTATTCGGACTTAATGTGCTATTGAGTTAGTTTTCAAGCCGAAAGATATAGAGCTCGTTGAGATTTTGTAAAGTTACAATACCCATAGATTTGGCCTATCCTGCTAACGAGGCTACTGACGAGGCTACGAGGTTTAGAGACTGCCGATAGTGGTATAATTTAGAATCGCTCTAAATTAACCAAACCTTGATCAAACTTTAATGCAACTACTATACTAGGTTATTTAAGACATAAAATATACGTATATATAGTTTAGCTTTATTTAGACTTATAGCTATTGAGATATAGCAGAGTTATAAGGCGAGGCTATCGGCAGCTTATATACGTTCATGCAACTCTATAATCATTATCATAGCCTTGTATAACTATATATATAGTTGCTACCGCCTATAATAGAGTCTTAATTTAATTGCCCTATAAATTATATATCTAGCGGGCGCATTTCGCTTTATATAGTATAGCCTAGCGCTTGTAGTCTCGTAGCCTTATAGTCTCACGGTCTTATAGTCTCACGGCTATAGTATTGGTCTTCGTGCTAATAGGTTATAAGCTATAATAACTTAATACCTTTCACCAAAGGATATTATACTATATAATAACCGAATAACTTAGTAGGAGGACGGCTAGCCAAGCACTAAGTTATAAGGGTACTACTTCTAGCCGAGTAGTTATTGTATAGAGTATGGAAAAGGGAGGGCTAGCTACTCGCTTCGGCGTTTAGGCCTCCTTATCCTGCGGTAAGATATACTCTATTCTATCGTCCCTATGGTTAGCTACCGCATAGCCCCCTAGCAAGTAATACTCCTTATCCTCGTAATTTGCCTTGGTAACCCCGATATAACTTTAATCTCTAGTCGGGTTAGGTTCGTGGTTAGATAAGCTACAGAGGAGCTAATCGAGCTAGGGTTATTATTTTTTGCTTATATAGTAAAAAGAAATTAGTAGCCTCGTACGCAACGCCCATAAAGCTAAACGTATATAGTATAGTATAGCTATATGACGGCCGTGGTATACGGAAGTCATTAGGGAGCTAAGTGCTATAACGATTATAGCTTTAATACTTACTTTACCTTCGAAGAGATGCCTTATTAGTAGCAAATCTATTCTAGGAAGGTCTATTGTTCGAGCCTACGTATATATATGTTTTTTGCTATTTAAGGATATCGTATTACGGCTATCGGGCAGCTATAAGGCGTAGTATTATAAGCAAGTAAGATTAATGCCCTATAAGCCCGCCTATAGCTTAGATTAAGCAATGCAATTACTAGTAAGTAACTGACTATTCTGGAGTCTATCTTGCCGAGTAGAGAGCCTACTGTTCTTCTATATCCTTCTTATATTATCTCTAGATATTACCCATGCCTCGTCTACTTGAATATAGCTGCGTAGCTAACTCTATATCTATCTACTCATTAAGGCGGTTATTCTCTGCCTTATCCTAGTTAAGATAGGCCGTTATCTCATCACGAGTCTACTCTCTTAAGCCTGTCTATATCTTATAGTATTTGCCTATCTATTTCTAGTTAAGACACTACGTATAGTCTACTTTCCTATATGCCTTCCGTAGGCCCATTGCCTTACGATACCGAGTATTAGTCCTAAGGCTAGCACGAGGCTACTAACTAAACTAAGCCTCCCTTACTATAGTATATCTCTTATATATGGCCCGTGGATTATCATACTATAGAGCCGGCGCCTCTATCCTTGCCGTTATCTCTATAGCCGCCGTTATCTCTATAGCTACTACTGCCTCTGTGGCCGTTGTCTCTATGGCCGCTATTGCCTCTGTGGCCGTAGCCGCGGCCTATGCCTCTATTATAGCTATTGCCTCTATAACCGCTATTGCCTCTGCTGCCGTACTTGCCTCTATTGTTGTATTTGCCTCTGCTGCTGTATTTGCCTCTTGTAAGAGCTCTGAGTAGCGTAGAGGGCACGAGTTCGAGGTTATCGTATGCCCCGATGTATGGCATTTGCTATACGTAGGTGGTGCCTTTGGCCGGCGTGCCTCAACTGCTTCAAAACCACTTGGCTCTCGCCGAGTGCTTGATTATAGTATCGATGAGCCAATATTAAGCGGACTAATACGGTGACGAGGCTTAAGTAGTAACTGAGGATCCCTAGTACGGTAAAGACGCCACTATCAATAGAAGTGCTCTAAAGTAAGGACTTGATCTTGTTCTTCTAGCGCTTTGAGTTTATGGGCGTAAGGGAGCCTATAAGACCGAGTAAATATATCCGTATAGCGAGGCAGGGAGTCTTGAGAAAGACATTTCCGCTGGTCGTTGACCTTCCGTAAAGCCTCATAGGATACCTAGCCGCGCACAGCACTATATAGTAGGACAGAGAGCTCGATTAGCATACGTATCTGCTACTTAGCTTGATTTGCTTGTAATTTAGTAACTTAGTTAATCAAAGCCTGCTTGATCGCCCTCCAGGCGTTAAAGAGATCGAGCGTTGATTTCTTTAGGTAACTCTTTAGTAGTATATAGATACCCTTAACTCGTGAGGTCACTACGTTACCGAAGTAAGGATATTAGTCTACCTATACCTTTATAAGCTTTTCCTTATAAAGATTAAGCTAGGTATACTTAATATAGCCGACTTCCTTAATATACGTTGCTATATACCGCTTTATAAGATCTTCTATGCGTTTCTTATATATATCCTTATTAATTGAGTTAATAATTAAATGCTAGTAGCTATAGAATTCGTTCTAATTGCTAAGACTATCCGGAGTTTCGGTGCCGTCTTTCTTTTCCACAAAGCTAGGGCGGCAATACTATAATATAGCTTTGTTAGCATGCTAGAGGCATAAGAGTAAGACTGCGGCTAGATAGTAGCGAGCCATAGCGTTTTATATAAGTAAGACAACGATCCGTGAGGATAATAGATAGAAGTCTCGCGCCCTAAAGCTTATATATCGAACGGAGCTACTCCAAAGCCTATATATAGTCCTCTTTATTCTCGCCGCTAAGGAATGCAAAGGCAATACAAAAAGACCACTTATAGGCATTAACGCCGATCATATCGAGAAGGGGTATCCTATACTTATTAGTCTTATACGTATAGTTAAGTAAAAGCAAGTCTAGATATGCCCTAAGGTATGCTAGTGACTCTAGATAAGCAAATATGACTACTATAACTCGGTTGCTTGAATCTACCTAAAAGCGGCTTAAGAATCCCTCCCTATTAAGCTATTTAACAAGGGCTTGTATATTGCTCTGACCCTTATATAGGTCTCGCTTGCTTTATATAATTCGGTTATAAATATCTTATTAAGTTGCTATACTATTAGAGTTTTAATATATATAGGTCCGGATATCTTTAGGCCGAATACCAGTATTAGAGAGCGAGTCTATTATCAATATATCCGTCTTATTAAGTATACGATATATTAGATAAGTAGATATATGCTAGCTTAGCTCGTAGTTGTGAAAAGCATGCTTAGGATCTAGTCGATGCTATAGAGACTATACTGTCTTATTAAGGCTTTCCCTTGCTAGTACTGAGAAGGGGCAGAGGGTGCCTCGTATACTAGTAACCTATTTCTATAGTTTTGAGGCATCCGGAGGGTAGTAGCATCGATCGCAAGTATACGTAACGATATATCTTTGGCTTTGTGTTTTTTTCGACTTGCCGGTGACAAACGCATAGCCTCGAGGTGCTGCCCAATCGTTGATTGCCGTAGCCAGGGCTTCACGGGTATCATATTCGCCTTTAGGAGGGAGACAATCGTTAGGAAATCCACTTTGCGCATCAATTGCCTGCATCTTGGCTAGAATTCGAGTAATAAAGACTCTGACGTTGTCATCCGTAAGTCTGCGGGCCCCGACAGCTTTGGTGTTGAGCAACGCTTACATAATCTGTCGCGCCCGGGTGCGACACTTAGAGGCGCGCCCGGGCGCGACCCTATGGGCTCCCGAGGGAGTGCCCAAATCACGTGCTGCAGCTGCTGGCCAATCGCAGGCGCTTGATTTGCTGGTTCTTTGCCTAGTTTGCTTCCGGGGCCGCCGGTCAGCTTCTGGGCAGGCAGGTGAGCGTCTCATTCTGGGCATCCACCCAAGCCTGACTGCACGACTGTCACATTCACCAGCCATTGCGGCATCGATACAGCTTCGATATGAAAGACTTGTATTGGTGCTGTGCCCTGCAGGCTTGGGCCAGCTTCCTCTTCAGTGCTAGGCGCGAGCAGGCGATGCTATGCAGCAACAGCGAGACGAACGCAAGGACCTCTCTACACGCCAGCTCCGTTCAGAGTATTTCCCGTGCCAACAGTCTTCATTATCTGTACACCGATATTTGAAATTGGGCAAGTCTATCACGCGTTGCCTTTGTCAACGCCAAAACGACAAGAGACCACCCCGTCTATATGGTGTCGGCGGCCTCCAATCTCCAGTCTGCACCCGACTGTCAAACCAGATATTCCCATTCACCCTGTGTTTTAATACCGTCCAGTAAAAGCCAGTCAGTCTTAGACGCTGCCGCTCATTCTGAATAAAATAATCTCTTGCCTCCCACGCAATCAATCGGCCATTCGCTCAATATTTAACACCAAAGAACTTCATCTCCCGGATGCGCTCGCCGTATCGGAAAAAGAAGATTGGTACGGGGATCATGGCCAGTGCGATGAAGGCCAGGAGCGAACTTCCCCAGCCAAGGCCTAGGGATTCAAACATCTTGCCCCCAGCCAGCGGCAACAGCGCACCTCCGAGCGACCGGAGGACAGTGCTGGCAGCGACAGCAGAAGCAGCAAAGACGCCAAAGGCATCGACCAGGTATGTCGAGATGGCCATCTGGCAAGCCGATTAGCAGATGTTCACGTTGCAAGGTCACACAGACAGCTCGTGCTTACAAATGCGAGAGTCATCCCGAAACCCAAAAAGGACGTGCCGATGGTGGGGAGAATCCAGTGTTGATGCGACTTGGCCGTCCAGCCAAACCAGAACAAGCCGATCGGAACGGCGATTCCAGCAATGACCATGATTGGCAGTCGGAACTCTGGCTTGAACACGCCGTTGTTCTTCTTCCGCATGCTCTCAACCATTCGGTCGGATACGGCCGCCGATATCAACAGACCCAGTGCTGAGCCGGCGCCGATGCCCAAGTAAGAGAGTCCGACCTCGCCGGTTGTGAAACCGTACTCATTCTGGTACAGGGTCGGCATGGCAGTGAAAATGAGGTAGAGGTATCCGTACAGGATGAACATGTACAGAGACAGGAGAAAGACAATAGGCGAGAAGATGAGCATCTTACATGGCCGAATGATGGCCTCGGTGAAGACATCCTTGGTAGAGCGACCGGAGTCGAGAACGGATCGGAGCTCCATGTTGCCAGTCTCTTTGCGCAACCTCTTCGTCTTCTGGTCAAGGATGGCGTAGGGGTAGGTCTCGCGCAGGAAGACCAAGGACATCAGCATGATGAGGCCGGACTATGATGCATGAGAATTTGAGACTTTCCAGGAAGAGGTTGTTTTACTCACGGCAATTGTCAAGACCCAAAATGACCATCGCCAGCCTTTAGCTTGCGTAAGATATCCTCCAGCTTCGGTCGCAACCCGCGTTAGTCCAGCTTCTCCACCGTCACAAGTGATCGGGCGCTTACCGATAGGTCCCACGACAGGTCCAAGAAGAGGGCCAAACACCCATGCAGCCATAAACTTTCCTCGCTTCTCGAGAGGCACCAGATCGGCAATGGAACCGGGGCCAATGGCCATCGGGCAGCTGCCAGCTAGGCCTGCCAACAAACGGAAGATGATGAGCGTCCACAGGTTCGGCGCCACCGCACAGGCAACGGTGAAGATGACGAAGAGGACGTTGCAGACTTGATACAGCGGCGCTCGGCCGTAAAGCTCAGAAAGCGGCGCAATGGCCAGTGGACCGAAGCAGTAGCCGAGGACGTACACAGACACGATGAACGCGGCGAGCTCTTCGTTGGTCGAGTTGAATTCCTCCATGACCTGGGGGATACCCGGGGCGAAGATAGAGGACGCGAGGGGGCTTCTGAGTGTCAGCTTTGCAGGCTTATTGACTCTACCAGTGAAATCTTACCTGATGAAAGTGATGGCAGAGACAATGCCTATGGCAATCGTCCTCTTGGAGACCGGCCAGTTGAGAGGGTTCGCTGGGTCGTCGGGCCCGTCCCAGTCGACGATATTAGGATCTCGTGGTGTAGGCTCTGTGTCCTTATGGATAGGCAGATCGCTCTCGGCATCGCGCTCCACGTCCTTTTCTGGATCGTTGTGATGGAACCCTCCAACTGTCGAGGTGCTTGAGACGCATTCATTTTCTCCCACGCTTGGAGGTGCCATCTTGTTTGTTTGCGCACCACTCAGAAGGTGAGCACTGGGGTGTAGTTGCTTAGGCAGTCAGCAATTCAGGGCAAGGCTATGTCACGATGTCGCAAGTAATGAGTTTGAATAAACTGAAGTCACAGAGGTAGTTGAGGAAGCTGTTTGAGGTTGGATGATGAATTGTCTGGAAGAGTCGAACAGAATTTAGCCAGGTCAGTCGATATAGATATACACATTTGCACATCACTCAGCTCAGGCGGGAATTATCTGCGCGATCTTACGGGCAAAGCCAGTCGGCGGTGTAAGTCCATGGTGTTCACGGCCAACAGCGCGCCTCGCCATCCCAGCGTCGGGCTGTGGCAGGTCAGCCGAGCCCGAAAGCGAGGGCGCGTGCCGCCCTCGCGAGATGTCCTACACGCGAAAGGCAAGGTAGAGGCAGACAGGGCAGCCAAACACGCAAGGGAGTCACACCATCATGGCTGCACGCAGACTGACGTGTGCTGTGCCTTGGGAGCAACTTGATATTAATTGGACGTAGGCTGGCATCTGCCGCCGTGACGGGACGGAGATGACCCATAAACCGCCTCGGAGAGTGCATGATTGGCCAACGCACCGGGGGGAGAGCAGGGTTGGTGCTTGCTGGCTGATGCTCATCAATGCTGGTTGTGTTGGTTGGAGTTGCGCTCGCTGCTGGGGCTGGGTGCCGTAGGTCCCGCTCGCGCCGCGGAAGATCCGCGGATTCTCCGAGAGTCCGCGGGATGCAGCGCCCATGCCCGTCCTGCGAGGACTTACACTCTTCTCTCAACTCACTCGCAGCCCGCCGCAGCAACGATTGTCCCAGCTGAAGTGCACTTAGTTTGTGACAGATACAGCAGACCCAGGGACAGGAGGAGCCCCAGAACCAAATGGGTCGTCAGCAACCGCCGAGACAGCGCCCCATCTCGTGTACGCTGTGCAGAGTCCGCAAGCTGCGCTGCAGCCGTGTCTTCCCCTGCTCCAACTGCACATCCCGCGGAGTCGTTTGCCAGCATGACGGCGTGCCGGCACATGGCAGTGGGACGACTCCGGGCCTGAGCCCGGGCGGCATCAGCAAGGACGCCGCGTCTACTGCCAGTGCCGGCACCAAGGATCTCTCCGCCGTCGACCTCTTATCGCGCCTGGAACGCCTCGAGGCCTTGGTCGCCTCACAGGCAAGAGCACCGGTCGCGGCGCCGGAGCCGCGGAGACAGCCCGTCTACCCTGAACCGAATCAGCCTCTGACACTCTCTTCGTCGGCGACGGCGGCGGTGCCTTCGCGGCTGCAGCGTCTAACCGCAGACGCGCTGTGGCTCGAGAAATCGTGCTCTGGGCAGAAGCTACTGGTGAGTGCTTCTTTGCTTGCTTGCTCGCCTGTTTGACCCAGTTCCATGCCGTCAGTCTTTCTAGCCAAGCCCATGAGATCCCTCATCCGTTGTGGCCCCGCTGGTGGCTGTCTGTCTAACATCGACCCTCCCTGCTAGGACTCCTTGGTGGCGGATCCCATCACGTTCCGCACATGTCCCATACGCCTCATCTCCAAACCCTCTTCATTTGTATTTGAGCCCGACACTTCACCCGGGTCCCTGGGGGCGACTGAAGTTGTCAAGTGTGTATGGCTACCCCACCGTGACGAGGCCCATGGCCTCTTGCAAAAGTACACCAACGACGTCAGCCACTTCCATCACATTATTCATAAACCCTCTATGCCGGCCCTCATAGACGACGTCTACAACAGCCTGGAGCAGGGTAACAGCGTCAACCTGGGCGCAGTGGCGCTACTTCTGAGTATATGCACCAGCACGACATATGCCTGGACGACTCACGACGATGCCCGGGGCCTGTACGCGAATGCGGCCGAGGCGAACTCGTGCACGACCGCGTGGCTCAAGGCCGCCCTAGACGTCATAGACCATGCGCAACGCACCGCACATGTGTCGCTGGAGTGTACGCAGGCCATGATCATCGTCTTCTTCGTCCTATGCAGCCTTGAAGGTGTCTCATCGAGGGCTCGTGCTCTGGTGGCCCAGGCCATCGCCATGGGCCGGGAGCTGGCCCTGCACTGCATCGACTATCCGAGCAACTCTGCCGCCTCTGAGCCGGCACAGACGAATACCATCAAGACTGAAATTGGACGTAGGGTATGGTGGTACCTTGCCGCGTCAGACTGGTGAGCTTCGCTCGATGTCCGTTCTTATCTTCCGCTCGGCTGACCCCAATATCAGGATGCTGTCGCAGTTCTCGGCTCCCCAAGAAGGAACGTACACCGTACTGCCGAGCCGCATGGCTGTTCGGAAACCTCGCAATGCTAATGACGACGATATTGTTGACGGCCGAGAAGTCGTTGATCGGCCCCTTGAAGAGGCAACCTGCGTGTCATACCTTCTTCAGCGCGTCAAGCTGGCGGAAGTATGCCATGAGCTCCTGGATCGAAGCCCGTTCAGTCTCATGAGTCCGGAAGCAATGGACTATCAGCAGGTCATGCAGGTCGACACAAGGCTCCGGCAATTCATGCAAGATATGCCGTCCTTCTTCTCGCTCGATAACGCTGAATTACATAGCCTTCCATCGACCGACTTGCGACGCTCTCCCAGCATCACGGTGCAGCGCTACACGCTCAATATTCTCCTGCACCGCCAGCTGTGCAAGCTACATCTCCCCTATCTTGCTCGAGGCACCGTTGAGCCTGCCTTTGCGTACTCACACGAGTCTTGCCTCAAGTCTGCCCGGCTCATCATCCACGTGGAGCACCAGTTGAGGAGAGAGAACCTCCCATTCGTGTCTTTCCGCCAGCGGATGAATATGGTGCTGCGGAGCGTTTTTGTCGCGTGCATTGCCTTGGTTCTGCATGCATGCCTAGGGAACGACTCCCAAGACAGCGTTGCCAGCGGCGAAGAGGTGGCTGACGCATGGGATATTCTGCACGAAGCCAAAGACCAGTCGCCATTGGCGTCGAAGCTGCTGGAGCTCTCTATTCAGGTGCTGAAGAAGAACAAGGCGACACACCCGGCGCTCAAGGCCCTCAAGAACAAGTCGTCTGTGAGATTGCGCCCTCATGGAGGAACGCCGCCGATGACTCCCGACTCGGGACATCGCCTCGATAACAGGAGCGGTGCAATGGCCGAGCAGATAAACCCGGAATCAGAGACTGCGTACCTAGAGCGAGAGTGGCAAGCACTCCAGGGCAGAATGGATCTGGACGCCATAGATTGGGACAGGTTATTCTGGGGCCTGGATGCGCCGTTCATATGAATTGCGGTGCTTTTGTCAAGTATGTATATACGTTTTTGCTGGAAGATTTCTGGAAGATCTTGGCCTTGCAACTCCCGAGGACCATTATTGCACGCGAGGTACCTAGGTACGACATTAATGTTTGTAAATAACGAAGAGTGTGGCGGGAAGCCTACGCCCTCCAGGGCATACGTGCCGCCTACAGCGCACGAGTCTACTATCCAATTTTGTTCCGGTCATAGGCCGCAAGGCCTGCAGGATGTACAATGCGTGATCATTATGCGGGGATACGCAAGTATCGCCGACATGTCGCCCGATGCCGCCGCATATTTGCAGCTCTTTGGGGGCAGTGTCTGTTACGCCGATTTGATCACTTTTTGCCTGGATTTGCTGTGCTGGGCCTCGCTTCCGGAAGTGACTGAGGGGAATTGGAACTGGGCCTATGTGACGTCTTCCTGAGCAACAGACTCTCGCCGTTCGAGATCAAGGGACACTCACGACTTGGTGTGGTCCTCCCCGGGAAGATCACTGGGAGCGAGTACTGGCTGAAAGGTGTAGTATCCTGGACAAGACGGCTGCGTGTCAGTCATTGACGACTTTTCACCTCGTTAGGAATGAATGGGCGTGTGCCAAGGGTAGGCTGACCTCCGAGGACGCCACAAAAGACTGTGAGCGCAACCGGCAGCGCCTTCTGCATGGCACTCATCGTGGACGAGCTGCGTGGAGGAGCAAGTTGGAAGTTTTGCGGTAGAAACGGGATGGTCCTCACTGAGTCGGTCCAATGCGTGGCTTTGTTAGGCCTCTGGTGGTTTCAGTGACGCTAGGAGAGTGGCCGGTCGAGACCCTGGGGGAGGTTGCCCCACCTGGCCCACGCGCCTTTCGGAACGCGTCTCCTGCCTGCCAACCGCGTTTAGCAGCTTCAATACCTACTTTACTATCGACATCGTCAGCGACGCTGACCACGACGCCTTGTTCTGCTGTCAGCTCGCCGTAACGCCCGACGACACGACTGTGATTCCACGCTCGAGCCGATCTGTGCAGCTGCACGCAACTATCTTGACACTATGAGACAAATGACGACCGGGGATCATGAGCAACTGGAAAGAGCTGGGGGAAGTCCCGGATTCCGAGGAGGAGGATGGCTTCGATAGTCAGGAATGTGACACAACTCCTGCGCCAGCAGCTAACACGACAGCCGCTGCTGTGAGGGACCCGGATGTTTGGGATTTTCTAGGATCAGAAGAGGACGAGGCCGGAGGCGAGCAACACAGACAACCACGACCAGGCAAACTGACCGTACTTGTCCCCCAACCTTCCTTCCGTGTGCCGGACTCGTCGCCTCTATCATCGCCTCTGTCTTCGCCTCCAAGCGAGCAGGATCTGCCGCCAGTCGGTCATCTGGCTCTCAACGACGGCTGCCACGGGCGGTTAGTCTCGTCGGAATTGGGAGGAACCTTGGCGGGGACCTCGAGCTCGCCGGGGATCCCCAGAGGCGATGAGAGCCAGTCGAAAACTCAGCTACTAGCGGGAAAGACAGAGACAGCTTTGCAAAGCCATGAGTATGGCCGAGATGCTCATGACGAAGACGCCAGACGAGCTGCAATCAGTTATGAACGGTCGTTGCGCCCCCGAAAGCCCATCCAGCAACATCCGTACTTGCTGGAAAATGCACATTACAGCAGTCTCCTCAAAGAGCATGACGTTCGCCCTCTGAGGATATCCAGAGAAGACGAGCGGCGGAGGCGGGAACAGACCTTGCAGGATGGCTATTCCGAGGAGGACAGCCAGGAATCTGCGCAGCGTGGACCGCTCGTCGAAAGCCAGACCAATGTCGGCTCATTCGTGAATACCGACAAGTTTGACTTCCCTTCATCATCACCTCCGAAGGCGTCTCCTTTGAATGATCATGGCCACAACAGTAGCCAGACTAGCTCTCACAACGACACCGACAACACAAGCATTCTCGACCCGGATCTGCCCGACTTACAAGAGCTTTTGAGCCTGCCGCCACGCCTTGTCTCCAGATCGAAAGCCAAGAGACAAGCCACGCCGCCTCCCTCAACAATCAGGAAGCGGAGGAGGATGAATGTCGTCAATAGCGATCCTGCGGAACCCGATGTAGCCTTAGGGAGGACGTCAGCCTCACCAGAGTCGCTTCCTTCGCCCTCGCATCTACGACTCCGCCGCTCGAGCCCGAAGCCTACCGGTTCGCCTCAGCACGCACTTCAGATTCCTGGAACTGGAACGTCTGCGCGCGGGTCACCACTGCTGGTCCCGACCGTTGATGTTTCGTCCGACGACGAAGGCACTGAGGCGTTTGCAAACATTCCCCCAGAAGCACAACATTCCTCCAGTTCTGGCAGCGAATCGGAAAGTGACGAACTGGTTGTCAACACAATTGGCCGACGGATTAAAGGTGTCCTTCCGGCGTCTTGGTTGCGACTTGATCAACAGTCAGGCCGTGACAAGGCTCAGGAGGATGCCAAGAGGCGACAGCGACCTCGGTCTCCGGAATGGGAGAACCGACGAGGAGTTGCACGGTCGAGGCAAGCCTTGCCAGGTTCCACCTCGACCCAGCTCTTGTTTGTCGAGTCGGACGAGTCAGATGCAGAAGCTCATATTCGTCTGGGAACCACAAACGACTCCGTTGACAGTCAGACCAGGCTCATGATGAAGCCTAGCGCAAATTTTGACGAGTCAGAGCAAGCCGTATGGAGTGATGGCGATTCTGTAGTGGAGGACGACCATATTGACTTCATGCTTCCCGGACAGCCAAGACAGAAACGTCAGCTTAAATTACCACAGCCTGTTCAGGGCAATGCAAAAAGGTCAAGGACAACCAAGAGCTTGTCCATAATACAGAAGCCGAAGCGGTCTAAACAGCCAAAGATTACGAGCCATTGGCAGCTGCCTCAAGTCTCCAGCCTGCCCAAAAAGTCTCGATCAAACAACCGAAAAGATGCCGCAGGGGCATCGAGAAAATCGAAGAGGTCGCATGACGACCGCATAGGTAGGCATACTACAGGGGTGCTCTCTCATCGCCTCAGCATCTTGGATGTCATCGAACCCGACTCCCCATTGTTCTTGAAGATTGCGGCCCGTACAGCGAAAAGGCGTCAAGACCAGGGCCGGTCCAGCCCTCGACAAAAGACTATACGACTCGCGACTCGCCAAGATCACATTGATGCTGTATCTGCACTGCACGACTGGAGAGCAGGGTCTATCCTGCAGCGCCCAGCGGTCACGGCCGCAAGCAGACTCGCCTGTAAACGGCGACAGCCTCAGCAGCCTGCAGCGGGTTTTGAACATCGGCCGTGGCAGCCAAAACCAACGCAGAAGTCATCCACAAGCAAGGCTCGCAAACTTGTCAAACAAGTCAGCGATGGTGGATCTATCAGCTATCAAGCACATGGAGTGTCTCGCAAAGCTCATACAAAGATCCCGCGCCAGGAAGTGGAGGCACGCCGAGCTCAGTTCACTTCCGCACGACCGGCACAGCTGGAGATGGATGAAAGTGTGCGGCCCAAGAACAGAACATTCCACTTCCGAAAACGACTCCTGGACCGCCTATACCAGGGCCACCGTCTTGCGTTTCCCTTCTCTCCCCCTGCTGGGGACAGGAGCACTGATATTGGAGCATCCGCCGATGCTCTTATGCCCAGTGTTGAACGAGCTGAGGCTATCGAGGAGGCACGAGATGCTGAAGAGCAAGCGCCTACGAAAACTCGTTATCGGAAAAGAGTCAAACCTCGTCGTATTGATACTGGAGCACCGCAGTACAGTTATGCCAATGACCCTCTGCCGGTTCAATACTCTCCTGAACCTGAACCCGCACCTTCTCGGATCGATTGCGGAGGGGGCAAGTTGCTTGGGCTAGGCCCTTATGGAACCAATTACACTCATCATTTCGAAATCTTTCCGCTCGATCCTGGCGTCTACTTCCACGAGTCAACCCTCATCGGAAGTGGCATGATTGAATCATGCGACGACACCAGGTTCCACGATAAGCTGCTGGATACCCGGCCTCGCATCTCTTTCAATTTGGGCAACCGGATCCTAATATGGGGCCCATGGGATTCTCAAGTTTCTTCGGAGTTGGGCGTCGTTTTGGACTTTGTCGCAGAACAGCTGGAAGCTGCAGGCAATGAAGAAGACAGCAATTCTGACTCACAACACTCAATCGCTGCTGCGAGATTCATACTGAGTTACGTGACGGATGCGATGAGCTTCTCTGAGGACTTGGAGGCAAGATCATTCACAGCACGCATGCACGAATGCCTCAGCTCTTTCAATGAGCGCGTGTGCCTCCACGGTCGCCGAATTATTCAAGGGCCAAGCGCCAAGAGCACCCTTGCATTGAAGGTTTACGAACAGCTGCTTTTGGTCGCCTTAGCGGTGTTGAAGATTTGCCGTCTTGACTCTTCGGCTTTGATGGACGAACAGTTTCAGACGGAGGAACTGTTGAAAGGCATTGCAAACACTTTGCTGTCTATTCTCTTTGGCCTCGGAGCAAGCCATGTTCGAACGGCATATGACAATTTGAACATGATCCGCTTCAGAGAGCGTGGACTGAGAGACGACATGCCGGTGATTCATTCGTGGGTAGTCGTGATGAAGGTTTTGGAGTTGTCTCATATTTCGCGAGCATCGTTTTGGGAACTGGCCCAAACCGTTATAGTCTCGCCACAAATGATTTCCGGTGTCGACGCTCGCGCCTACGAACGCTCTTGGGAAACCTTGTTCACGCTTCTTCCACTGGTCGAATTCAACAATTCAGGGGTGATCATTTCCGGCCGCCGGCATGATACAATGACAGACGGCTGGGCCATTCCGCAGCAGCTTCTAAAACGGGTGTTCCAGCTTTACAGGGAGAATACCCGACAATCTCCAAGCTTCAACAGCTACTGCCGAGCTCTTGTTGGGCGCTGCCATTGTCTGGTTCAGCAATGGGGCTGGCGGAGGTCTGTTGTGGTGGTTGGGGCCATCTTCGACTTCTTCGGTTCGCAAAACCTTGGCCATCTTCGCAATGAGGAGGTGTATGAGTCGCCACGATTTCTTGAGGAACTCGCTGGTCGCCCGACGCTTGATGTTGAACCAAACGACAATTGCTTCCACATCTTCCTAAAGCTGGTCGCCATTAGCATTCGAAAGCTCAGAGGTATTGGTGCCACAAAGGACATTCGCAACCTGGTTGCCAGAACGCTGCCGAACCATAATCGACAGCATCTAAAAGACCAGAAGGTCCATGCTCGGGACCTGGCAGCGCTGAGGAACCACCATGATCTTCTTGCCACCTTGTTTTGGGCGTCTCCCGAAGATGTGCGACCGGCGGTGAGCCTTATAGAGAGGCTCGTTGCCCCAGAAAGCTCTCACAAGGAAGCCTGTTTGATAAACATTCGCTGCTGGAACCAACTTGCGCGCTTCATTGTCGCATCTGGTGAAGCTACGAAATCCTTTAGAGCGTTTGGGCAGTGGCGGAACGTCTTTTTTCAGCAGATGTTACGACAATTTGATTCTGTGGCGTCTGACATTCAGCAACAACTTGGATCAATGACTCAGGACATTAGCAACTCCATCAGCAAAGACATGATTGATTCTACGATATCGAGGAACAAAGCAGCAGTAATGGACGTGCTGCACGCGTCTGCTGCGGCGTCTCTGGATGTCATGAGGCACACACCGGATTTGGAAGCCGCAACGTTCTCATGGAGCAGCCCCCAGCTGCAGAGCGTGTTCAAGCATTTTGCTGCCGCTTCGCCTGAGCTGGACCTCGGAATATTGCAGGCTTCTCTCGCCATCCTCGACTCCTTTTTCGGCAAACTCGACGAGTTCAAGAACAACGAAGAGAGCCAGCAGAGTGAAAGCCAAATCCTCAACTCTGCACAGGCCGATGAAGCAGTTCAGGTCGTTGATCACGAAGTTTCGAGCATCTACTTTTCCATGGCACGATGTGTGCTCTGGTCGCAGGATATGAAGGCCGTTTCGGCCAGAGCGAGACTTGACAAGGCGAATTGCAAGGAGCACATTGTGACACTGTCTGCGAGAATGGGCGTCAGGTTCATTGAGTGTGGCATCCTGCGCTTATCGGACATGTTCAAGGTAGGAAAGTACGGCTTGTTCAAGGGGGGCCCACGCGGAATGGACCCAGATCAGCGCCGGTATCTGGCGCTGTTCACATCGACTCTTCTCAAGCACGGCTTGGACGACTTCTCGGAAGCCGGCTTCAGCCTTTCCGGGCTCTGGCTCCTGTCCCTTGTGAAGCCACGGGAATATCTAGGATACGAGACCCGTCTTGCCGAACAGCTTCATCTGCATGGGAAAGAGTTTGTCCCTGATGCGGTCGTGGGACTGGCGGTCCGTCCGGACTATGACACGAACCGTGGCCTTTTCGAGTTTGCTGTTTCGAACATGCGCAAATCCATTCGGGATGCTGGACCGACGCTAGAGCAGATCTTGAAAGCCGAACACTCGAAGACGTTGAAGTTGGTCATGGAATTGATCAAGGCTGATCTCAAAATAGCGTGTCATAATGCCTCTGGCCACAACAGCTACGTTGTTTTCGTCCAGGACATCATTTCTCTCGTCAAAACTTATGGGATCTGCGCAGTGGACAGCTTCTTCTACCAAATCACCAAGGAGTACTCACCTTCCGTGCAGGATCCACATTTGCGAGTGGCAGGGCTAGTTTCATACGGGCTGCGGCTGAAAGAAGACGACGACAAGAGCGGCCACGTTCAACAGCTATTTCACCTTCTTTTCAACAATATCAAGTTTGTGATAATCAACGACAAGCTGAGAGGCGAGGTCAGCTTACTGCGAAAGGGCATGAAAGATCAGGGCATCATGGACTTTGTGCTGGGGAAAATGTTGCCCGCCATCATCAGAGCCGCACTCAAGAAGAGCGCTGCGTTTCCGCTCATGGACGTCTATGCCGAGGCGCTACGGCTGCTCTTTACCCGAAGAACTGTGGCTTACGAGCTCAGCGAGTGCGACTTGTCACAAGTGGCCGTGTCACTGCACGCTGCGGTCGCGGGAATGGACGGCTTGGGTCAAAGCAACACGTCGCTGTCTGGCGCACAGCTTCACGTGGTCCGGCAAGTGATGGGAATCCTGAATCTGCTATGGCCGTCTCTCTACACTATATCTGCATCGGGCGTTTCGTCCCCAGCATGGACGGAAGTTTCAGACGCTCTGGAGCGAATTCGGGGATTTGCATCAACGGCAGAGACTTACTTGGGCGGTCTAGTCGCGACTGGAGATGACTCAGTGCAGCCCAGTCAACTGCTCGCTGGCATCAAGATACCCCAGGCCGGCGAAGTTCGCTTCGACTCGGATGTCAGCATCTTCACCGAGAACATTGTGCAGGATATCGCAAAGAACTGGAACATTACACCTCACATAATCACAATCCAGACGCCGGATCCCAATCGCAGTGGGATGGCCGCACAAGGAGTGACAGTGCCGCCATGGCACTTGAGGGAGATGTTGAAGGACCTGCGCGAGCGAACGCGGGAGTTTTGCTGGTGGTGGCAAAAGGTTTATGGAGT
This sequence comes from Tolypocladium pustulatum, assembly GCA_024340155.1. Classification (NCBI taxonomy): domain Eukaryota; kingdom Fungi; phylum Ascomycota; class Sordariomycetes; order Hypocreales; family Ophiocordycipitaceae; genus Tolypocladium; species Tolypocladium pustulatum. The sequence continues at coordinate 74,516 of JALHBY010000094.1, forward strand.
TGCATCTTGCATCGAAGGGATGGAAAATATTATATTTTGAGGAAGCATGAGAAACTGGCGTTTCAGCGAGAATCCAATAGCGGATCAGGGGCGTTTGGAAGGTCATGAATTAGAACGGACCTTGTGTTGTTGGACTTTGGATGCGGCTTCGTAATGACGACCAAGGACCAAGATATTGAGACTATGAACTGAGTAAGAGCAGGGTTAAGCTACTTGATGAAACGGACTACTTAATCTCGGTGATTGTGGTCGTGGCGTTTCATTCAAACGTGGTCGGCGCTGCTCGATCCTCTGAGATGGGATGCCGCTTCCTCGGCCGGCCTTTCCCCGAGACGACGAACGTCACGACGCGCAGGGAGACGCGTTCCATTTAAATATCCACGACTTCAACTTTAAGCACCCTCGCCGGCCGTTTTGACCCAGCCACGAACGTGGCAGCAGAGCAGCGCCACCATGGCGTCTCTTTTCCGCCTGCCTGACGAGGTCATCCTTACGCCATTGCTGCAGAGCTTCCCCGGGCGCGAGCACCAGATCCGCTCGCTCGCCATGCTCCTCCACGTACGCTCCCCAACTCAGGCCCTCTCCAGCTCCTCATCCGGCGTGGATTCATGATGGAGCTGTCCCTCGCTGACCTTGCCTTCTTTTTGCATCTTTCAGCCCGCCGCCGCGCCTTGCCGTAACCTCGTCGTCCACGGCACCGAGGCAACCGGCAAATCCGCCATTACGTCGCAACTCCTCGCGCACCTCGCCGATCACACGCGCAGCGACCCCGAATGTGGCGGCGAACTCAAGTACGCGACCGTCAACGCGGTGCAGTGCATCACCGGCCGGCACCTATTCGAGCGTATCGTCAGGGCTGTGGGCGACGCGCTGCACCAGGAGGATGCGACGACGACACGGCGGTGCGAGACGCTGTCGCAGCTGGTGGTCGCGCTGAGCACGATGCTTAGAGACGTGGCGAAGAGCAATCCGCGGTGGAGGTTTGTCTTGGTGCTGGATGCCGTGGATAGGCAGAGGGATGCGCCGCCGACGCTGCTCCCGGCGCTGGCTCGTCTGTCCGAGATTGTACGTCTTTCGTCCCTTTAGCTCACCGACAGGCGGCAATCCTCGGCCGATGGGGAGACAGACTAACGAGCGCAACCGTTCTACAGATCCCCTGCCTCACCTGCGTCTTCATCGTCACGGTACCGCCGGCCGGTCTCCTCCGCACACCCGTCTCGGCGCACCTCCACTTCCCCCCTTACACCAAGCCCGAGTTCGTGCGCATCCTCGCCCTGGCGCCGCCCACGCCGGTCCCCGGCACCACGCCTCAGGAGACGGCCGATCTGTGGACGCGCTTCTGCGCCGCCGTGCACGATGCCTTTGTGCGCAGTGCATCGCGCACGCTGCCCTCGTTCCGCGATAGCTGCCGCGCGCTGTGGCCGCGCTTCACGGCGCCCATCTTGGCGGGGACACACACTGCCAAGGAGTTCTCAAAGCTGCTCGTTGCGGCGAGGGGGCACTTCCAGGACGAGGGGCTGCTGAACCCGAGCATCGTGGCCGTACGTCCTGGAGTAGCACCAGAGTCGGGGACCGCTGTCAACGGCGTCGATGGCATGACGATCGCCAAACCCGCCTCTGACCTCACAGCCTCGCTCCCCGTTGCCGCCCGCCTCCTCCTCCTCGCCGCCTATCTCGCTTCCCATAACGCCATTCGGCACGACCTCACCCTCTTCTCGACCTACCACCATGCTCGCAAGCGGCGGCGGGGCGGCGGCTTCGTCGGCAGCTCGCGCGGCCCCGGCGCGGGGCGCACCAAGCACCGCAAGATCGCGCGCAAGCTGCTTGGCGCGCACGCGTTCGTGCTGGAGCGCATGCTCGCCGTCTTTGAGGCTGTGCGCGGCGAGTGGGCACCCGAGGGGAGCGGCGCCATCGGTGCAGCAGGTCTGGACGGCGACGTGGGCATGGGCATAGCGACGCTGGCGAGTCTGCAGCTGCTCGTCAGGGTGGGCGCGGGCGACATGATGGACAGGGCGGGCAAGTGGAGAATCAATGTCGGCTGGGAAGCCATCAGGGGAATAGGGCGAAGCATAGGGGTAGAAGTCGAGGAGTGGCTCATCGAGTGATTTGATTTGATACCACTGGCATGATAGATGCATAGAGGGCGTTGCCCGAGTCCCTATATCGGGGTCCATCCAAGAATACAAATAATCACATACATCCCCTGATGCTCGATCCATGCATACCCTTCCATGACAAAATTGAAAACCTCCAAACATATCACATCATGCGTCGCGCCGACTACATGCCGTACGCACAAGGGAGACACATCGTCTCCCGCCACAAAAAACAAAAACGCCAGAGCCCAGTTTGAGGCCATGAGTTCCCATGTCTAGATGCTGGTGTGTGATGAGCGAAGGTGGAGAAAAAAACCAAATCAGAAATCAGTGGAAGCGAGTGTTCCGACCCGAATTGGAAGATAGGAATCGGCAACAGGGATTGAACGGTCGCCATTCCCTTCATTCTCTGCTTTGCTTTCAGGGCTGGCCGCATGCCTCATTGACGCGGCGACCAGCCGGTGCTGCTTCGCGTAGAAGAGCGGTCGGGGCCGAAATTGTCATCTGCCTTCTTAGAATCTCCGGTAGCGCCAACACGGCCGAAGACGACCTCGGTGTAGGGATGGGCGCGCGCGCCTGGCATGCTCATGTTGTTCTGGCCGCCAGAGCTGGAGTGGTTCTCGTTGAGGGGCAGCAGAGGCGTCCCGCTACGAGATTGAGTGATCATGCGAGCCTTGCGATCAGCTTTATTGCTCTCGCTCGTCCGGTCGTAGAGGTACAGGCCCAGAAACGTCAGCGCGATGCCCACAGCCTGCACCGGTGTCGTCGGACTCCTGAACCAGATGATTGCCAGTACAATGACAAATACCCTCTTGATCAAGCTCGCAACCGAGTACGTGACGGGCGAAACCATGGACAAGAGTATAAATGCCAGCATGTTTTGGCTAAAGTGGAAGACGCCGTTGAAGATGAACTCGAGAGTCAATCGGCCGTGGTCCATGGCAAGAGGATTGTTGCTGAGGTCCAGCGCACCGTCGTACAGGAAATCCCCCAGGAGGGTGATGCCTTCAGACCAGAACCAGATGGGCATGGTTACTATGAATGCCATGCCCGAGGAGTAGCATAAGAGGTTTAGCTTGTCGAGCTTCTTCGATTGCACGCTGGGGGCCTCGGCCTCGGCCTTGGCCGCGTCGTTGAAGATTTTCTTGGAAACAATATTCTGCGTGACGAAGATGAGCGTTGCTAGGAGCGCCTGCATGACGCCCAGCAGTTGACCCCCGTAGCCCGACTTGCCTGAGCAGGCCAGCATGACACCGACTGTCAACGGCACGAGTGATAGATACGTGGTCCTTGGGTATCGGATGTCGTAAAATATCCTGTAGGCCAAGACTGTGAACAACGGCGACAGGCCCTTGATAGTGTGTACCAGTGATACTGGAATTTTGGCCGTGGCCGTCGAGCTGAGAAGATGGCCGCCAATTTGGAACGCGGCGAGAGGAAGAGTGGTCATGATGACATCTCTGCTTGGCCGGCGAATGGGATGCCTCAGAACGGCAAAATTGTCGCGAAGGGAGGGGAATATAGAGGCTAGCCAGCCTAGCAGGATGCATAGCGAGGAGACAAAGGCGAATTGTACAATCGTCAACGTCGCGGGCTTGTCGAAGGCGATGAGGATGGATTTCGACGAGGTATTGGTCAACGCAGAGGATGTGTACCAGAGCAAGCACATAACCTGTCGGGTGCCTTGTCAGCCGTGGGCTTGGACGGTGCACTAACGCCCCCGAGGGCAGTTGGGGATGGAACGTACGACGAGCTTGGGGGATACCGGCGCTCGCAGCGCATCGGCAATCTCGTGGGCGTTTTGGCTCATGCTGCCATTCCTCGCACGTATTGTCCGGAAGGCATCGCCCAGACTCTTCTGTCGACCGTGGCCATGGCCATGACCGCGGCCGCCAGTGAACCACACGGAAGCACCGTTGTGGCCGCCATTTTCTCTTCTCGACGCCGGCGCCCAGCGATCTGACAGTGTCGCACTGCTATTCCCTTGGTCGGTGGCCGACGAGGCCTTTTGAGGGCTCGGTTGGCGGGCGGCGCCATTGGCCATGTAAGGCGCATCGATGTGGTCGGGAAACTTTTCCATGGCAGTGCGATGCCAGAGCAGCTACAGCTGCAGCTGTTACGTCTGCGTATGCAATCGGGCGTGGGTCGGGTTGTTGGTGATGCACGTCGAGCTGGGGATGGCGAAGCTTGGCATTGGCCGTAAGCAAGCGGCCGGGGATGTAAAAACGAGCGACGATAGCGGCGATGGATCTGGAGAGTGAGTTATGGCAGCGACTTCATGGCGAGGAGAGATGATGGATGAACTGTCGCCAGCAGCTGCAGGGTTGGTCGTTTCCAGCAAAACGAAACTGAATTGGGATGTCGATCAGCCGCGTGGGAAGTTGCGCAAGCGGACGCCTGTATTCGTACATTTACAAGGGGAGCCGCTGTCGAGCAGGGTAGTACAAGGTTAGCTGGCCTGTTTGCGGCGCAGGCTCGTACCCCCTCGCACACCCTGAGTACCCGTACTTCCAATCCGATGGCCCCCTAATGCACAATGGGGGGGCTTCGATTGGGGGGTTGCTCTTATCGGATTAGCCGTGCATCCGCCGCGAGATACCCGACCCCGATAAGAAAAAGCTGTTCCCCAGCCCAGTCTGCGCGCTGCACTTGCGAGTACGTACCGTTTTGCCTTGCCTTCCATTGTCTGCTCCAAATGCAACCTCCACTCGCGCGACGAGGCTGGCCCACCTAGAATCTTTCGAGAAGACCGACTTACCTTCCTTCGCCAACGCTCCTCCCACCCTCGTCTCGCGCGTCCGCCTCGACTTTCCCATACGCTGCACCTCTGCGGTATGGGAAGAGACCCCAAGCGATACGTTGTTGCTGTCGTCGGTCTCTACGCCGTCTTCCAGCTCGTGACCCAAGCCTCCAACCCAGCAGCCTTTCCCCGACAGCACATTTCCGGCGCCCCGTCGCCAACCTCGAGCTCAGCATGGCGGCCCCAAAAATGACCAAGAACCAAATGCGGAGGGCGAAGAAGAAGGAACAGAAGAAAGCGCAAACAAAGGTACGGACGCGCCCCTCGTTTGCTTCCTTCGCGCGCACCTGGTAGTGACAGTGCTGACCTACACCTCCGAGCAGCCAGAAGAATCTGCCCCCGTCGCTGACAGCGACGGAGCTGTATCAGCACCCGAGGCCGATGGTCCCGCTGCCTCTGCACCCAACTCGGAAACAACCGCCGTGGTTGTGGATGCGCCCGCCCTCGATGACGAGCTAGCAGACGACCCGGCCTTCGCCGCCTACAAGGACATCTTCACCAAGTTTGGCGCTTCCCTAGACGCGGACCAAGTTGCCAAAGACGCAAACGCCGGTCACCAAGGAACCATCTTCTTTAGCGACGATGATGACATCCCCGACGAAGACGAAGAGACTAGTGGCAAGTCGAAGATGTCCAAGAAGAAGCGCAAGCAAATGAAGACGCTTTCCGTAGCCGAGCTCAAGGCTTTGGTTAAGTACCCCGAAGTTGTCGAGTGGCACGATGTTTCGGCTTCGGATCCGCGACTGTTGGTGCAGATCAAGGCCCAGCGCAACGTTGTGCCCGTTCCCACGCATTGGTCGCTGAAGAGAGAGTACCTGTCCTCCAAGAGAGGCATCGAAAAGTCAGCCTTCCGACTACCTGCGTTTATAGCCGATACTGGCATCGCCGAGATGAGAGACGCTGCACTGGAAAAGGAAGCAGAGCAGAGTCTGAAGCAGAAGCAACGAGCTCGTGTACAGCCCAAGATGGGCAGGCTCGACATTGACTATCAGAAGCTCTACGATGCCTTTTTCCGTTTCCAGACCAAGCCGGAGCTCACCCGTTATGGCGAGGTGTACTACGAAGGCAAGGAGGCCGAAGTCGACTATCAGCACTTTCGGCCGGGAGATTTGTCAGAGGCGACCAAAGAGGCGCTCGGCATACCTCCCAACGCTCCCCCACCATGGTTGGTGAACCAACAGCGAGTCGGCCCTCCTCCGTCATACCCAACGTTGAAGATCCCCGGCCTGAACGTGCCTCCCCCTCCAGGAGGGACCTGGGGATATCACCCTGGTGGCTGGGGCAAACCACCTGTCGACGACTTGAACCGTCCTCTGTATGGCGGCGACGTTTTCGGCCTCAATAACCAGGCCGCCACCCAACAGCAAGGGCAACCGGACCTGCCTGCAGGAGAGCCCATAGATCGCACACTCTGGGGTGAGCTGCAGCCGCGCGAGGAAGAGGAAGAAGAAGAAGAGTCTGAGGAAGAGGAATCGGAGGAAGAGGACGACGAGGAGCAAGGACAGGAAAATGTGGGAGGCGCAGAGGACATCAGCGGCCTTGAGACTCCCAGCGGCTACGCTAGCACCGTGGCGCCCCATCAAGGCTTCGAGACATCTATAGCTGGAGAAATGGACCTGCGGAAAGACCGCGCTGCCCAGGGCACCGAGACGCCATCTGGACGCGCTGCCTATACAGTCTTGAAGGAACAAAAGGCTCAAGGCAGCGGTGGCCTCTTCGGCGTCGGCCACCAGTACGACCTGAGCGGTGCCCAGCGACCCGGGATGCCTGTCCTGGGCGCCGAGGATGACAGCCGCAAGCGAAAGAAGCCCGGTGACGTGGACGTGGCGCTCGACGTCGACTCGCTCAACCAACACGACGGCATCAACAAGGATGCGCTCCGACAGAAGTTTGAGGAGAGCAGGAAGCAGGAGGGCCCCGGCGCCAACTGGCAGCATGACGAAGACCTCGCCGACATGATTGCCGAGGAGAGCCGCAAGCGGCAGAAGACGGAGAGGGAGCGCGTCGACCGGCGCAGAGAGGGCCGCGGCAGACACTAATGGGGCCATGGCTGGCAGTTTACGGGCGGATCCCGGGCGACGCATCTTTGTTGGCGTGTCTTGCGTTCTATTTAAACTTGATCCGGCGCAAGGGGTTTTGATGGGCGAGTTGTCGGTGTATTGTCACGAATATGAGATCAGGCCCAGGTAGATGGGGGAGCAAAATTATGCCTGTACAGTATCAGAGCTACGGCCATCTGTAATGCAAACTTGTGAAGCTTGATCAGTTCCGATACAGTGTCATTCGGATACGTTACGCTCGGGTATCTCGCATGCAAGACGCCCCCATGGATGCCCTTAAACATACAGCTAAGACTGAGCAAGACTCAAACCAGTTCGCCCAATCTATGTGTCCGTAGACCACGTCAGCAAGTAATCCTTGCACCCGTCGCCATGATGCACCACCCACCCAATGACAACGACCCTGCCCAAAACACCGTTCCCCAAGCCCAGTGCTTTCAAGAGAGGGCTTGTGAATAAGCTGCCGTTATGCATACTGTTCCCCATATAAATCACGATCGTTTCTGCATATCGTTGCCGCGTCGTGGTCTCGGAGATATTTTGTCCCTTTTCCCCAAGGCGTCATGCCTCATGTTTGATGCTTGGCTCGTGCCAAGACTGGCCTACTTGGCGGCCTTTGGCGTGCGGCTTCACCTTTCCTCGTCTGACTCGTCCCGTATTCAATAGGGAACTGGCATCAGCCCGGCCTCTGGGTCTAGCAGCAGGCGTTGCAGATCCAGTCCGATGAAGATACCGGCACAATGCTGTCATCTTTAATACAGGTACTATGGTACAGGCGGTGCGAACAATCCTGGCCGTCAGCTGTTAGCAACTAGCCTTGGAGGAGATAGATGGAAAGTTCACCTTATGAGAGCAGACCAACATTGTTGGGCCACGGACAGGTAGTTGGCAGACAGCGCAGCCACTGGAGCTTTTGCGGATCTGAGATGACTTTGGCGACTGTCTCAAGGCCATGTCCGTTTGCTCCGAGCTTCCTGTCCCATCAGATGGCCCGTTGGAGAGGAGCCTTGCTCTTGCATCGTTGATGAATTCGAAGGCGCGTTCCATCGCTTTCTCATCCAATACGTCGCGAGCAAGCAGCACGCTCGAATGCTTGCCAAATTCGAGCATCCGATGTTCCTCTGCTACCAGCCATGCCGCCTTCTTCTCGACAAAATCGAGCCATGCGCGCGGGAAATAGGCGGCCGAAGTGATGTTTTTCCTAAGAATGTGGCCATCCCATTCCCAAATATACTCTTTTTCTGCTGCAGTCACGTCGGAGAAGTCACCTATGCTCTCTCGATGCTTTTGAATCAGCCAAGTGTCATCAGGCACAGTCTCCGGCACCTCTTGTCCAGATTTCAGCCGCGCCCTACTAATGGGGTGGAAGAGGGGCTGCGGGGCATCAGGTACCAACACCTTGTGCGCATCCGGTTGATGTGTCCGCCGCACAGCGGGCTTGGGCCCCTTGTGAGGCGGTGGGCTCGACTGAAACCGGTCCATGTGAGCTTTGGACGACGGGGACCTGAGGGAATCTTCCATGTCGTGGCCAAAACTGGAGGCAACAAACATCTGATCGCCGTTGACAACAGTGCTGAGGTTGAAGGGCTTGACTTGTCGCGCAATCTTTGGGGGTTTTCTCGGAGATGCCAGCGTTTCACGTAGAGCCGAGACACGAAACTGCGGTCCTTGACTCGTCGTTTCGAGGATGTACTCATACGTGGGATGGGCTGTGTGCAGGTGAAGCTGCAGCTGTGGCATGGATTCGTGATAGGCGCCACAGCTAATACAGCGGTAACAATCCAGAGAGACGGGTTGATCTGATGGTAAGAGGTACTGGACTCGGCCCTCGTTCGGGGTGGAGCTGGCCATTCTCCCCCGCTTCTTTCGTTCTCTGCCCTGAGCCTGGTCACTTAGGACTTTCAAGTTGTAGACTTTGGCCATTTTCCGCGTACGCAGTGATCGAGACGGAGTTTGGTCGCCCGTCGACTCGTAATCGAGGTCGTGCGCCGGTTCTCCGGTGGCATGGCCATTGATGCAATTCGTGGTACAGTCCGAAGGGTGCTCGCCATTGGCATTGGGGTACGGATCGGCATCAGGGTCGCGAGCATTGATGCAAGGCTTGGATTCCTTGTCCAAGAGTCCAATGGCTCTGAATCCAGACGCCCATCGAAGGTCAACATCCATAACGTAGTTGGTTTGGTATGTTGACTGATCGGAAGGATAAGTAGGCGACAGGTTGAGTGGGTGCTTCAGCCTGCCAACGACTTTGTCGAAACAGCTGGACATGACCCAGTGCTGGCCTGAGCCCCACGGCGGATGGATCGATGCAGCGGAAATGCCGAAGTCGTGAGAGTCGAGCGGCGGCCAGTGAACTCCGTTGGCAGCCTCCAGCTCGACGAGGAGCTGATAGGAATCGGACACATCAAAACGGCCGTCATCTGGCCGGTTGATGAGAATGCTCTCATGGGGAACAAAGAACGGCTGGGGCATGTCGATGCGGGCCAGGCGATGAGGGCCAACGGGGTTCTTGTACGTAATCAAGTCGCATATCTGACTCTGGCAGTGCAGGACCTTGGGCGAGCCGCAGCTGACGTCCAGAATGGTGATTCTACAGCGGGCCTTGGTGGCGAGGACGTCGCGGGGGGCGGTCGCGATTTGAGGCGGCTTGATCTTCTTGGAGTCCTTGTGCAGAATCTTGAGCACCTCAATACTAAGCATCGAGCCAGACTCGGACGTGTGGGGTGAGGCAATAAGTTGTTCCATGTCAAATGAGTCGGGGGTTGAGAGGCGACGACGCTTAGCCGGCCTCAGGCCGTCGCCACCGTCGCGGGCATGGGACACTTTGTGCACGGGCGATGATATGATGTTGCCCATGACGGAGGACTCCTGCAGGGCCTTGACTCCCTTGAGCCAGCTGCGATGAAGATAGGGGGCTGTCCGCTGATAGGGACCTTGCACAGTCATGGCGGAAGGGATCAAGGCCTGGGACGGCAGAGCCAGAGATGAGGCAGCGCGTGCTCGCCCGGATGGCGTGGCGTGACGGGCGTCTTTGGCTCAGGCAGATCAAGACCTGCACCTCATTGTCGATGTGGGCCAGGTGAGGTTGCGCGATGAGACGGTGATGTTTGAACGCGTTGGAAGGCGGTCGCTGGATGAGCGCCGTTAGCTTCGGAGTGAGACTGACGGTGCCCCGGGCGGCGATGTGTGAGCTGAAACAAAGGCGATAGCGATGTGAAAAGAGTCGCACAGAGGCAAATGTGACGGGACAAGCTCTGGCGTGCGTGCGAATAGCAGCGCGAACAATCAAACAATGAGTTCAAACGGGACGCGTGAGGTGAGGGTCGAGGAAGCAGGGGATGTCGTCTGGGTGCGTATGGCGACGCCTAAAGCAGTCTAGCGCGGTAAGCAGCCTAGGCCTGGGCAGCATGGCAGGAGCCTCCCCAAATGCCTGCCTCCCTCCACAGCGGGTAATAATTGCACAGCCAAGCAGGGAGGACGGAGCGACCGGGAACAATGGATGCATCTTCCATTGCCAGCAGAAATCGCAAGAAGGCCAAACTCAGCTGCTCCTACCCGTGCTCTGTGGCCGTCGCAGTCCTGGCTCCGCCCTTGCCTTGGGTATACAAGCATCGTCAACGGCTTCAAGCCAAGGTACCAACCTATCAAGGAGTCGCGACGTACGCAAGCACCCACGTGATGCTTCTTTGATCAACAAGCATTGCCGGACATATACGGAGTAGGTACTCGTACGTCTGCCACAGCAACCTCGTGGCAAGCAGTCCCCCGACTGGCCCGTGCACAATCTTAGCTTCTAGAGGCAAACACTTTTTTGCCTCATCCTACGACGAGCACAAGCTATTGACAGTTCAATGCGTTGATGTGCTCGGCGCGTGTAAGCGCAGACAAGTGGGGCAATGTGTCCAGTAATCCAGACTTCGATTGGCACATATAGCTATTTACATGCATGTGCATCCGATCTTCCGCAGCTGCGGGCCACCGCCGCTATGACGCTACTGATGCAAGGCTAAGCATCAGGCAACTGCTCACCCTACAGTCAGTCACGAACACAGAACATCACGATCCTCGACCAGGCGTCCCATGCCCACAGCTTCATCTCTCGGCATCTGTCCCCTTACTCTTGACGCTTTTGGCATTTTGACCCTGGCAGTAGTGTCCGCATTGCGATCCTAGATGCAGAATCGCGCCGTACATGGCGCCGATGACCTGCTTATGACGCTGCATGAGCTCCAGCCTTGTATCTGGTAACACCAGATCGGCCCTTGCCGGTTTGGCAACACCGCGCATCATAGCCCGCCGTCTTTGAAGAAGACGACTTGGAGCCCGTGCTCTGGAGATGGCTGTAACTCGCAACAAGGGGCGACCACTCAGTCCTCACTTCGCCAGTCCCCGTCGTCGCAACCCAAGTCGCACTTCCCGCGGTCCAGGTTCCCGCAAACGAGTTTCGAAACGACGGTTCTACGATGAAGGAACTGATTTCGATAGTGATGAAAATGGTGATTTGTCAGCTACCGATTCATCTTCCTTCGATACGGATCATGGACTTGGGTCTGATGGTGGAGGCGTATACTCTACCGTGCCGCGAAATAAGCACACGCCTCCTCGCCCAGCATCCAGTCAGCGCCGCTCATCCCGACGAAGTGCTCGACGAGGCGCTGTCCGAAGCTCTCCAACCAAAGTCTCGCAGACGAAACCCCGACATGGGACACCAGCTGGCGCCAAGTCGGCTGCGCGTACCAAAAGGCGCAAGCTGTCGTCGCAAATAGACAAGCAACCAACAGGCGTCATTCCAAATTGGACTGACCCCCGAGTGTCGTTCGATTGTTGGACGGACATCTTTCTCTACGCCGCGCGCCTCGGCGCAACGGATGATATCTCGACCACTTGGCTCGCACACGCTGCTACAACGTGTCGCGCCTTCGCCGAGCCCGCACTCACGGCCCTGTACCGCTGTCCGCCGATCAGGACTTCCCTCAAAGCAAAACGCCTTGCTTCGCTGCTTGTCCGTCCGCCCTCGGATAACTTTTGCAACTATCGATCCAAGATCGAGGCCCTTCACCTCAACATACACTTAGTTGCTCTTGGGGCCTTGCATGCTCTGATATATTCGCTTCCCCGGTTGAAGGAGCTGATCATTTATACCCCTATGGACGAGCCGCCATACAGAGACTTGGACAAGAACGTTCGATGGCACTATTGCCGAGAAATTTTCAGTGCTCTGGACCCTGCTGGAGCCGACAAGCCTTTCCCAACACTTCTCAAGAGCTGGGAATGGAGCGGAAGGTTCATTGGCGGATGCGTTCCCACCATTGAAAGTATGGGGCTCGTTCATCAGACGCAGCCATTTTCGCAGCTCACCAGGCTGAGTCTCACCAACTTTCAAGTTCCATCGCTGAACAACTTGCTCCAAGAGCCAAAGACCGAGGAGGGAGAGCTGCAAGCTTATGATGAAGATGGCGTTGTCATCGAAGCTACCGCACAAGCCATATCGCATCTGACGAACCTGAATCATCTCGTCTTCGAATCGTCAACTGTGATGAATGACCGCTTACTTCCCCTCTTGCCCAAGAATCTCGTCCACCTGGAGTTGATCAATTGCTGGGAAGTCAAGTCTGAGGATCTCGCCAAATTCCTTTCTACACACGGCAGAAATCTTGGCACTCTGACTTTGCTGCACAACCAATCACTGGACCTTGGATTTCTGACCAATTTGTCTGAGAGTTGCCCCAACCTTCGAGAGTTGCACATGAATCTGATGTACTACCGCCATCATGACTTCTTCAACGACGCAGACCCCATGTACGACCAAGCGCTCCTCCCGAGCCAAATTCCAAAATGGCCGTCAAGTCTTCGGGTAATCAGCATCGATAACGTCCGCAATTGGACCGTTGAAGCCGCCGAGACGTGCTTCCAGTCCCTTATCGACAGTGCTGGGGATTTGACCAATCTTCGGCATCTCAGCATCAAGACGATGCTTGACATCCCGTGGCAGTCCCGTGCGACCATGCGCCGCGAGTGGCGCGAAAAGATGGAGCGAGTGTTCCTCCGTCCTTTCAAAGCCCCGAAAGCCTGTGCAACACTCCGTCGACCACCAATGGAAGGGGAGCAATCTGCGAAAGGGGAAGAGGACAGCCATGGGCCATCAACGCCAGCGTCTCGCCGAAGCGGCAGGCTCGCTGGGCACCACCAGGATTCCGATTCTCCCGTGTCTAGGGCAAAGTCACTCCGTGGCCAGCACGGCAAGTCGCTGTACAGAGAGCCCGACACGGATGAAGATGTGATGGAGATGTCCGAGTCTGAGAACGAAAGTGAGTCTGTCGAAGGAAACGAGCCCCGGCGCGCCGGCGAAGATGGCGACATGACCATCCAAGGACTGTGCACCACCATCAGCATTCAGGTCGACAACCAAAAGGTCCGCGAGCAGCAATATGGCATGGAAGACTTTCTCGACGTCGACGAAGATGAGTCGGAAGAGGAATGGGACGGCGATCGTGACGAGGACGACGCCGTTGTGATTTTCTAATGCGCCGGCAACATGTTGCCATGGCAAGGCTGGTGAGCAGGTTTTGCGCTGTCACAACTTCCGTGTTGCCGGCACTCCCTCCGTCTCCCTGTCTCTCTCACTGTTTCTTTCTCATTATCACGTCGTTGGAGTTCGGACGCGGCTTTTGCTCGAGCCCATTTGTAACGTTATCATGAGCACATTGGCTTTGGCTCGAAAGGGAAAAAGAAGAAAAAGGAGTCGGTACATGGAAGATATACCCCTACGGTTTCGGGCAAATTCGGCAGTGATTTACACCAAAAAGGGTCAAATTGTGGCACCCAGAGGTGCAACGGCGTTGCTTGTCTGCAGGGCACGGAAAAACGGAAGTGGTAATGGAGTCTACGAGGCACGGAAACACGGAATGGACAGGAGTAATTGGCTCTACAGATACGAATCGGACATTGTGGTTACAAGCATAGATAGATTGATGACTCCTTGTGAACCGTGATAAGCATGACGTGACGCCTTCGCGGGAATGACAAGCTCAGTCAGTCACTCTGAAAGTATCATGACTCTGGGCATCTCAGCTCGTCAAAATTCGTGTATAACGCCAGACCCGTGTGGAAGGGACATCTCTCGCCATAAAACTAACGCCTGCCCCCATGTACGCCCAGTTGTTACAATACCGTACATCACGAATACGCCTATGCCTTTCCGGAGTGCCGTTACATTTCATCACCGCATCTCCCCACTCCAGCCTCGGTAAGAGAGATCCGCTTGGTCTTGTCGAACAGATTTTTCGCGCTGTTGGTGGCATCCGATATCTCACTAGAATGCCGCGCCACCCATACCCTCGCCAGCCAAATTCTTCATGCTCTTCTCGCTCAAATCACTCCGCAGCTCCCACGCTCGAGAATCTCGCTCTAGCTTATCCCACATGTAGAGACTCTTGCGGACCTTCTCTTCTTTCGCGCGGAGCTCATCTCGCAGCTTGTCTTCTTCGTCGCGAAGCTTTCGGTAGTGAGGCTCAAGTTCTCGCGTCACTCCTAGAACGAGCGGAATCGCAGAAGGCTCAAGCTTTCCGCCTGGAACGATCGGAGGCATCGTAGTAAGCAAGCCCTGAGCCAGAGTCTGTCGCTGACCAGAAGGGCCAGTCGGTGGGTTGAAAGGCCGCGCCTGAGGAGGCGTAGATGAGTATGGCGCATTTGTGGCTGCTCCTCGAGGCCCGGTTGGAATAGGCGAAGGGCCAGCTTGGGTAGACGACGATTGGGACAGCCCAGACATCTGCCTCACCGGCGCCTGGCTCCAACCACCTCGTCCAGGGCGCGACGCGTATGCGCCTCTCGCGGGAGGAACATAGCCGCGAGGCCCCGAAGGGGGGTTTGTCGGGCTTGTTACGTCCGATCGGTGCGATCCAGCAGCAGGAGACTGTGGGAGCCTTGCTGCCGAAGGAGCTGGTGAAGTGACTGAAGCGTTCACGCTACGGTTGGTCGCAGGACCAGTAGGGGCCCCTCTCAGAGCTGCCGGGCCGCGCGGCGGGGACTTGGCCGAAGTGGTTGTCGAGTCG
The DNA here is from genome assembly GCA_024340155.1 of Tolypocladium pustulatum. Taxonomy (NCBI): domain Eukaryota; kingdom Fungi; phylum Ascomycota; class Sordariomycetes; order Hypocreales; family Ophiocordycipitaceae; genus Tolypocladium; species Tolypocladium pustulatum. Next base: position 89,523 of record JALHBY010000094.1, read on the forward strand.
TGGTACCCGGCGATAGACGCAGATCGTGACGTGGCTACAGGATAAGGAGACTCTTCACGAGACGGCAGGGGAGAACGAACCCTGTTTGAAGCAGGGCGAGGCGACGTTCTTTCGGACATCGGCCGAGAAGGTATGGCCGAGGAAATTCCAGACTCAGGGGGGGGAGGAGACGCTCTTCTGAATGGTTGATATCTGTCCTCTCGTCGGACCGGGGATCGAGACCTCGGTCGGTAGGTGTCGTCTCGCGCGCCGATTGGCGTGAGTTTCCCCGGGGGGGATCTGTCGCGTCGGTCTCGAGCGGGTGGCGAGCGGGATCGTCTTCTGCATATGTGTTGGTGGTATGTCAAACATCAGAGCGTCGGGCTTAGCTCACCTGTCGTCACGCCTCTCGAAATCACGCTCCCTATCACGAATGCGGTCGCGACCCCAGTCGCGGTCACGATCGCGCGCTTGGTCTCTGTCGTTGTTCCAGTCACGGCGCGGTGATCTCGGTCGGTCGAATCTGCCTCCACGGATGGGCGATCCACGTCGGGACAAGCTGCGTCGAGGGGGGGATCTTCTCATGGGTGAGCGAGTCCGCTCTCGTCTGCGAGGACTCTCGCGGTCTCTTGAGCGCTCTCGTCGATAGCGGTCACCGCGATCACCGCCGCTTCTGGACCGTCGGCGTGGTGGATATCTTCCCGGAACATAGCTGTCAGATGCAGGAATGATGGGGCTGCGAGGGCGCGGGCTCCTGGGTCGGGGGCTTCGAGATCGTTCTCTGCCCAGAGGGCTTCTCGCTCTTCTCGGTGATCGATCTCCGCCTCGAGGCGTGGGTCGCCAGGACTCTCCCGCACCGTACCTGATGATCTCGCCATCGTCGAACCTATGAACGAACGTCAGTTGTCGTTGTTGCTTCATGACTTGCCGCCATGGCGGTGGAAAGCGGTGTAGACTGATGCAGAGGAGACGAGAGCGCCAGCAGAATGTGCCGCAGTCGTGAGGCAACAGGCAAGTGACCTTCCTGCCGTCGCCTCGCGTCGAATTCGATGTATCCCTCCTTGCGCATCGACATACAGCGCAAGGGGAAATTGAGCAAAGCATGTATCGGGCTCACCTTCGACCTCGTCCGTCTCGATCGCGGTCCATCTCGGCGAGCTACACCGCGGAAACTCGTGGCAGATACACGACGCGAGACGCTTCTGCTGCTTGTTGGTATGATGCGAGTCGCGCCGCTGCCCAGAAAATTGAACCTCGCGGTCGTCGAATGCCCGATAAGGCGATAAGCATTGACAGTGCCAGGACCGTTACTGTATGATACCCGCACAGTACGCTCCCAACGCTGAATCTCATCCCTTGAATTCCAATACCTCACCTTGTTCTCACAGAAGGTTCCGTCTTATAGGCACAAAGACGGTACACGCTCAGGATTCCTAGTTATCCATGCTGGCGTATTTGACAGGATATCAGAACCTCGGATACAATAAAGGCAGCCCATGATCCCATTGTATTGTAGCCCCCTCTGCAGTTTGAGCCTGGACTCCCTTCGAAGCTTCCTTGCCTCCGCTTCTGAGTGGACGCACGCGTAATCCGATGGTTTGGAGCGGCGCCCACCCTCCCGAGGCTGAAAACACGATTACGGCTCGTCTTCCTCCTCGGTAGTCTCTCCACGGTCATGAGCCGTCACCCGGGCCAAAACCCATTCCTGTGCTTCCTCAGCGTGCTCGTGCATCATCTTATTGAGCCCAACCATCTCGCTGCGCACTACCGATCCGAATCGTCTCTTGTGGACTTTTCTCGTCAGTTCCTGGTCGGACCAGCAGGCATGGTCACCGGCGACGTAGACGCGCGAGTTTTCCTTGTACCATGACGACAGGTCCGCGTCGACGTCGGACTTGACGGGCCTTAGGTTACCGGTGACGAAGTTGACCACCGCAGAAACCTTGAACTTGCAGTCTTGCATGGATAACTTAATAGTCATTTTGTTGCCACGGCGGGGCAGGACTCACCTCTGTTGATCAACAACACCTTGACTCCAAGATATGCATTTCCCACTCCCATCAGGACAATTTCATCCGTTTCGTACAATTGGAGAAAGTTATCCCAAAGATAGCAGACCAGCTGTTGAATCTGTTCCTGAAGTGCCCTCTCTTTGAATCCCGGGATGAAAACATCCGTATCCTGGTCATGTTAGTCGCGTACCTTCCTTCGACCAGCGACAAATAAGCATACCTCTTCATGCGTAACGTACGCAGGCACGTTGACATCCATGACGCCGAACTTCCGGCCAACAGCCCAGTCAATATATCGGGTTACACCATCCACCTAACCTGGTTAGCCAGCAAAGTATACTCGGAGCTGCAGCGTGACTCACCACCCAAGCGTTGTGTGGCTCGAGCGAAGTGTCAATAACATCCGGCTGGGCCAACAGCTGCGGCCTATGTTCTGGTCAGTAGGTGCAACATTTGGAGCCCAACCACGTGGTTGTTTGACTCACGGATCGTGTATTATAACCAAAATCCTCCTGGCATCCTGAAGATTGGGCGTCACAAGCACTTGGTTTTCGAAGGATTTGTACAGCTGGTCCCGCTGTACATATAGAGGCACCATGTTGTGCTTTTCTTGCAAGACCTGGCGTTGTGCATTCCTGATGACATCGTGTAGTCGGCTGGCGTTGAGAGACTGGATCCCTGGTATATCAACGATGCCAGGTCGCATGCACTCCCAATAAGGTGCTTGGTAGGCCTGGACTTTAGCCAGGATCCGGGCCGCCTCCTTGTTAATCTTGGGGATTTCCATTTTTGGCGGTGGCTCGCCCATGAGGGTCCTCGCCACCGCCACCGACGAGTTTGAGATTGCCGCAAGGTTGTAGCCGCCTTCGAGGCAAACAACGACTTTGCCGTCTGCGAGCGACATGAGCATGTGCGTCATGTGCGCGTAGCATGCTGGCGTCACGAAACAGCCTCCTAGCTCATCTCCGTCAGCGGCATCAAAGCCGGCCGAAATGACCACCAAGTCAGGGTTGAACTCCTTCGCTATTGGCATCACGATCTTCTGAAAAGCCGCCATGTATTCGCCATCGCCCATGCCCTGGTCGTGCCAGCCGATGTTGATGTTCTTGCCTAGACCCGGCCCTGTGCCGCAGTTCTCGATGCCGCCGTCTGGCGTCATCGGGTTTGGAGGCTTGCCTGGATAGAATTCTCCATTTTGGTAGACGTGTACTGATACGTAGAGCACGTTGGGGTCCTGGTAGAAGATATTTTGAATCCCGTTTCCATGGTGGACGTCCCAATCCAAGATGAGCACTTTGCGACAGATGTTTGGATAATCCTGCTGGCACACCCGCACAGCCACGGGCACGTTATTGAAGAAACAAAAGCCCATAGGGGCATCCCACTCAGCGTGATGGCCTGGAGGACGGATTACCGCGAAGGCGTTTTTGACCTGGCCCGTCACCACATTCTTGCAGGTATCGATGGCACCACCGGCAGAGAGCAGGGCTGCGGGATAGGACATGCTGCCGACATAAAGGGATTCTCGGCCTTGGTCGTATCGCTTTGTCAGTTCGCGAAGTTCTGCAGTGCTGATTGTGTCGAGGTTCTCGACCCACTCCAAGTGGTCTGAGGAATGGGCAAGGCATATTTCTTCCCGAGTTGCTGGGCGGGCTGGTATTCTCCACATGTATCTTGTTGGACATTCCTTGATGATCCTGGGGAGGTCAGCCTCAGGGCCCGTGTAGACAAGGCCCATCTTCTTGAAGGCTTTGAAGATCTCGTGGATGCGCCTAGGGTCCTCCGGATGATGGGTATTGGGACTGAAGTCGGCGTTCATATGGAGCTTCATGCGATCATCGTAGCAGCATCCAGTGGGGAGCAAGCCACGCCTTCGAAGCTGTTCAAGCGCAAGGTCTTGTGGCTCTGGGTCGCTATCGTCGTCATAGCTAGGTTCCTCAGAAGCGGTGTCATCGTCGTCGATGCGGTTAGTTATTCCGCCCAGGCCGTTGACCGCCCCAGCGTCCGCCATTGGATGATCATCCAAGTCCATTGCCGCGTTCTCTTCCATCATTGACGACTGATGAAATGCCCAAGGGGCACAGTCGGCGAGAAAGGAGCGCAGAGGGTCGCAAACAAACGCTTGCGGTAGCGCTTATGCCGGAGGAAAGTCTGTCAAAGTATTAATATGGCTGTCCTTTAGCAAATACAAACGAAGCACCTCAAACATGCGCTATAGTGAGAAGGCATAAGAGCACAGCGCAAGGAATGGGCTGCTGCGAGCAAGAAGATGGGATGTTCCCAATATCAGGCCCGAAGGGGTCTCCCTCAAGTCCCTTGCAGTAGCGCAGCCAAGAGGCAAGGCTGATCATATGATAGAGAAGATCGCCAAAAAGGAGCAGTCGAATCATGCAGATGCCACTGACCTCTCAGTATCCCCGATGAGTAGTGCTGCTGTTGTTAAGGAGGAACACGCAGGGCGCGGCTAGGCTTCGCGTCTGTCAGCTGCGGTTGAAGCAACAACGCAGAATCCGTCAATCAGAGGTTGTCAAGAGCTAGACATGCATCCAGCGGCATGCGCATAAGCTCGCAGCTCTGCGGCACGTTGGTTCGTGGACTGCCGAAGGGTGGTATAAATTGGAGAGTGAGTTGAGGCACTGCCTGCCAGTCGGAGTGCAAGATGAGGTGTGCAGCCCCAGCCTTTCAGCGACTGGCTGGCGCCGTCTCAGGCACGCCGCCAGCTGCCCACAACGGCCGCCAAAATGCGCTACGCAACCTTCACTTCTCAAATGGGGACCTCGCGTCAATTGAGTCTTTGCCTAGATGAGGAAAATGAAAGCGATGTTGCGCTACATTCACAAGGGCCCAGGTTACAACATGGTCAATGGCTCTCAAATTAAAGGTGGTCAGCAAAGGCGTGGAGCGCAGCGGCCGGCCAACAAGCCTCTACCATGCCAGGCCTGCCCTAAGCGCCTGAGGCATGTTGCACCGTAAAGTGAACAATCTGGCACCTGCAACACTTCCAGCGTTTTTATCGACTCAGAGCAGCGATAGCTAGAGAAGACAATGCGAGGAAGCGCCAGAAACTCTTCTACCAAGATCAAGCGGGATGCCGTGAAGTAGACTAGACTACAGCATCCAGTGCCGTCGGCGCAACCCAACGAGACTCGAGCCCGTACAGACGCAGGCAGTCGTCCAAGAGGGATCCATCATCGCCTCGGGGCGAGTATCGCGGATACGATTGCACGAACCTTGTACCGGGGGTCAACAATCCGTCCGGGCTTCCGTCACCCTCAAGAGCCAGCCGCTCGTCGTCCCGCTCGTCGTCAAAGTCGACTATCCCTCCAACACCATCGTCCGCCAGATTTGGGTCTCGGTCCATCCACTGGCGCTCGTCCAGCGCACAGCGTACCGCAATCTGGATAGACTCCTGGTCAAAGGTGAAGCTTGGATGCTGAAGATGCACCTCGGCTATGAGACGCTTCCGTGGGTAGCTGTAAATGTTGAAAAAGTAGTAAAGCAGTTCTTCAGGGCCGAGCTTCGCGTAAGTCTTAATGATGCGGCCCCAGCGGCTTTGATCACTCCAGCTAGTGGCAAGCGAATAACTTCGGCCTACAGCTTCGACAAGAACAGGCGGGTCAAAGGACTAGACGGGCGGGTGCCGTTAGCATGCATCAAGTTTGTTGTCCCTGTGAAAGCTTACTTGGTGTTGGCTCGGATCGAGACGGGGACAGATGTAGTGAAGAATTACATCCTTGATCGTCTCTAGAAGATCCATCAACTCCAGCAACTCTCCGGTGGAATGATAGCGCATCTGGCTTGTCCGGACATCATCCACGTGGGGTTCTGGGTGGCCCACCCGCGGTCTTGGGAGCTCGCCGTGGAAGTAGATGCCGTAGAGCCACCATCGATAGAGGGCTCTCCGAAACCGGATTTGCTCATGTGGTCGCAAGAAGCGACAATTCTCTGGTTGGTGAAACCACCTCATCTGCGGAAAGAGCTCTTCCCACTGTCTTGCAAGGTGACATTGTTTTAGGAGGGGGTTCAGATCAGGTTCAGTCAAGACGACAGTTGTCGATGCGGATTCTGACGACGTAACGAGCCTGATGCCTTTGACGACCGGAGTGAATCCATTTGTCAATATTGTGGAAGACCTAGGTTGGGACTGTACTCCATGAGAGAGAACCAGGCCGTGATCTCCCGCGAATCGTTTGAAGACGACTTTCCGGGGCTTGTACGGACCCCCTGAAGCGTCAATGTCATTCGCCGAGGCAGTGTAGACTTGAAGAAGTTCTTCGAATGGGCTGAACTCCCTTTGGAGAACTGGTAGAAGAATGGTCGTCTTTCTTTGCTTGAAGAAGCTATGAAAGAAGCTGTTGGTGGCAGAGAGCTCAGATATAGCCCCCAAATCCAGGTGATGGTATATGTCAAGGAGAATCTCGACGGGTAGGCCCGCCAGCCAGGTAGTGCTTGTCGTACAGAGTGCCATAATGAGGCGGGCAATTGAGGAGTGGTCAGAGACAGCACCGACAATAGTATCGAACCTCGAGTGCCTGCCTTGCGTAGATATGGGTCAACGCAGACAGATTGGTCGTTTGATGTGCTGAGCCTGAGGGCCCAGAATGTTTCTCAGAGTACGGCAGGCAATAGCTCGTTCAGATCGCATACAAGCCAAGATGGAAGACTATCCTCGATACACACTCTCAGGCGCAAAGCATGCAACAATCGGTTGATCTAAAGCATGTTAGTTCGGAGACAGAGCGACGACAAGTGGCTACGACTTACTAGTCGAATTAGGCATATTTGGTTATACAGACCACAGGATGAGTGGCACTCCTTCAGGATATTGAGAGTCGGGGTGAGACCGGTTCTCGTGAATGTTGGCCTAAGGTAGTCGGGAAACTTTTGGGATCTTCGTCGCAAACAGCGCGATAAGGTCCACAGAATTGAGCCACAGTTCCCCGATCAGCCCGAAGATTTCAGAGTCGACGTCGAAGCGTTGATGCCCCGTCCTTGCCTCTCAGTGACGAATATCTCACTGGAAGCGTCGGGTCCGGTTGCTTACTTTGCTGCCACCCCAGCTTTGGGGTTTGAAAAGTTGCTGGTCATGTTCAACGCCATCAATCTCGATGGCAAGATAGACTCCATTGCGGACAATGAAGTCGACGCCTTTCCTGCAGCCATGCTTGGATGCGCGACGTGTTGGTTTGGTCGTGACGTGGAAAAGCGAGCCGGCCCGGACGGGGGAGCGTGTCGCGTACTTACCTTTGGATGTCTCCCGGACATTTGCCGCTCACAGCAAGAATGACGCGCTTTGGTCACTGATGACTAACTGGCGAGAATCACGTCAATGTCTGTCCCGATGCAGCGAGGAACTGGCTTCGACGGCACGAGCGATATGTAAATGCAAAATGGATTATTCGACAATGACTCTCCCTGCAAGACACAGATTGATAGTTCCCCTGAACTCCTACGCCGCCGTCCCTTAGCTGTGGCGCCGAATTCTCGCTCCGGGCCTGGCTATGCGAAAAGCGACTTGTTATCCAGCTCGTTCTTGGGCGCCCTCTGGCGGCTATTAGTCCTCAAACCCAGATCTCCCTTCTTGGATAATCTCTCCACAACCTGCTCTGCCCGCGCATTATGCTTCGACGCCCTCGACTTGCGCAGGTCCGATCGGATTTGGTTGGGCGATATGAATTCGCGGTTCTCGTAGATGATGGGGCCGCCAAACGAGCCCTCTTGGATCACGATCGGCGTGAGCACAAACCGAGGGCCAATCTCGACAAGCTTGATTTCCGTATCGCCACCGCCCGACTTGGACTTCGAGCCGCTCTTCGCTTCCATCTCCTCGCCGTCTTTCAGCAGCGAACCCTCCTCTTCGCTAATCTGGTAATTTCGCACCCAGATTTTGCCATCGGCGACGCTGAAGCCCATGACATGATCGATGAAAGGCTTGGATTTGCGTGCGCCTTGCGGGACCCCGAAGGTGTGCAAGAACAACTCCTTGATGACGCGAAGATGGGGCTGCTTGTCGAACGCGGCGTCGAACGACAGGATAGGGCGGGATCCTTTCAGACAGTTTCCTGTGAAATGAAGTTCCTCCATTGTGTGCACTGAGACGCTCGCATTAGTGATCACCGTGGGCCGAACAAGCTGTGGCAGGGTACCACTTACGGTTCTGGAGATGCATCTTCACCGTCGGTCCGTTAGGCACTTTGCTGAGCCACACGTACAGATCTTGGCCTTTTCTTGCCTCGAAAAACAGGACGTTGTTGCAGTTGTAGAGCTCGGCCAACTCGTTGAGCTCGTTGAGTCTCGATTTGGAATCAAATTTGGCGTCTCTTCGGCTGTGCGGGTGCATGGAGGCGATGTCGTTCAACAGATGCCGGTGCCTATTACCATCGTTGTTAGACACAAAGCGCCGCGGCGACTCGGTGCTGGCAAACTGACCTGTAGGTGACACCTCTGGAAGAGAGGATCAGCACGCGCTGCTTGTTCTTCTTGACACCATTGCTTGGGGCCTCGCTCTTTTGCGATGAGCCCTTCGAGAGAGATTTGTAAACGGCAGCCATCTTTTCTTTGCGACGTTGGCCGCGTTGCTTTCGGAGGTTCGCTCGTGGTCGATCTTTCGCAGTTGATGATAATTTGCTGGAGCGCAGCCGAAGGCGATTCAGAAAATTTGGCCGCGATATGGCCTTTGCCTTATCGATAACAAACATGGTGGGGCGCATCCGCCCACCCTTTGTCCCCCAGTCCCCCAAGTCCCAAGAGTGGGCACATGCGGACAAGCCACTGCTGGCTGTCGTGGCATGTGCCTGCCGCCAGCGACCGTGAAACGAAACCCACGCTCGGCAAGTAGACGGGTCCTGAAGCGCAGCATGAGCCCTGAGGCGAGAAACCGGTAGGACGTCTACGGGGGAACGTTTGCCTTGGCTCGTGCGCGACATATCCGAGCATCACGCATACAATTTATTGCCACCACCTGCCCGCCGGCGAGGAATGGCCAACGCATTCGATCATTAAGGGTTCATTCAGCTACGTAAGCAGACCGTTTCGTGGCGATCGTTCGACGCATCAACCCCACATATCCGTCATGGCAAACAAAGAACAAAGGAAAGTCGAAAGTGTTCCGCGCCTTCTAATATCAAAAAGACGTATCACGAGCCCTCGTCTCCTCGACGCTGCGCCAAAGCCTCTCCTCATGTGACGTACATTGACGGGGAATCTGTGAGACGTCTGGTATCTATCCCAAGCCCATGCAGCCGCGAGCGCTGTTCTAAAGCCAGCTTAGCAGCACTTGCCGCTCTTGCCTGCCTCGTCGTCGGCTGGCTTGCTAAGAGAGATATTAGTGCCGGCACCGATGGTGGCCTGAGCGCCATCGCCGCTGTCGAGGGCCTTGCTGGACACGATCCGGTAGATTTCTATGCGGGTCGTCGCCATCAGCATCCACCCGAGCTCCACAGGTTTGTTTCTGGAGCCAACGTACCGGTCAGGATGTTTTGGAAAGCGAGCTCGACGTTGCTGGCATCCAAGGCTGAAGTCTCGATGAAGGACAGGTGGTTCTCGCCTGCGCAGAGTTGTGTCAGTAAGCCCGGGGGCTGCTGCAGCGGGCTGGGTGGCATACTGGCAAAGGCCTTGGCCTCCTCCGTAGGGACAGCCCGCAGGTGCCTCAAATCGCTCTTGTTTCCCACCAGCATAATGACGATGTTGGCGTCAGCGTGGTCGCGCAGCTCCTTGAGCCATCGGGTCACGTTCTCGTAGGTCTGGTGCTTGCTGATGTCGTAGACGAGCAGGGCTCCAACGGCACCTCGGTAGTAGGCCGAGGTGATGGCGCGGTACCGTTCCTGGCCGGCGGTATCCCAGATCTGCGCCTTGATGGTTTTGGAATCGACCTGGATCGACCTGGTGGCAAACTCGACGCCAATGGTCGACTTGGAATCCAAGTTGAATTCGTTTCGCGTGAATCGGCTGAGAAGGTTGGACTTTCCGACTCCAGAGTCACCGATCAACACGACTGATATGACGAGCGTTAGCATGTTCGCGCCTTTCGGAGGGCGGTCGACGGTGACAGGCGACGGTTAAGGGGGCGACGGCGGCACCTTTGAAGAGGAACTGGTGGGGGCGCGAGCCCCTGTGGTTAGCACTTGCGAGGAGAGCGGAGGGAGGTGAGGACTGCGCACGTCATATTCGTCGTTGGCCATGATGGCGATGTCTGCTCAGGATGGCACGACTGCTGGTATGCAAACGGGCAGGATGTTGATGCGCGGACGTGGTGATGCGGTGGTTGTGGATGGGATGTGGATGTAGATGTGGAGGGGAAGATGTGCTGCGCGGCCGTGGCAGCAAGTGTCGTCCGTCACTTGCTCGCTGCCACACCCACAAAGGAGGCGCTGGTGGCGGGTCGCTTGGTTTGGCCCAGCAAGCAAGCTGCAATATGCGGCTGCCTGAGCACGCCGATGCAGCAACACAGCTTCAAGGCAACAATGAATTGGCCCTAAACGAAGAAAATGGAATGCCGCTACCTAAAAGCCCGAGAGACGAAATTTCGCTCGAATCCTTCGAGTGCAGACGCGGGGAGCGTTGAGGTCCTCGTCCTGCCAACAGAGGACTCGAAGCTTGGGGGTTGCGAGGTACCTCACCGCTGAGACCCCTGGGCGCTGCAGCAATCCGCGCTACCGCGGAACAGCGCTGGCACTGTGTCCCTAAGGACGGGAAGCAAAGACAAAACACTAACCATGTGCCGGGCAGTCATAAAGAATGAATGAAGAAAAGCGCTAGGCGATTCTCATCGGCAATTTGGTCCCCAGAGTTTCCTCCCAATGGCAGAAACTGGTATCTAGGCGCCCAGATGTGAATGGCTTCTACCTACCTACCTTACACTTAGGTAGGTACTGTATGCATGGCCGGCAGCCTTCCAGTTGTGTGTACCAGTCACTTCAAGCCCTGAAAAGAAGCACCACGAGCTTAAGGTAGAGCCTCGCTCACAGCCCAAGAGCTGGTTGAAAGGCGCCAGTACAGTGCCTCTTACCCCCGCGCACATACGTTGGGGCCATCCAATCGCGAGGCTCGTACAGTGCGCATCATTCAATAAGGTAAGGTATGCACGATTCGCGTCAGATTATTCGACTGGGGCTGGCCAACCACCCAAGGTCCAGCCGCTTCTCACAACAGTCTATCTGAACAGTCTCGACACACTCGGCAGGCTATTCACTCGCAGCCTTGTTTGCTGCATCATAGGCATCTAGACGAGATCTTCGAGTCACCTGCCAAACCTTCGATACGCTCTTGTGCCACTGCCCCAGAAAGCTCTCTCCTCTAGCCCGTTTCAATCCGTAAGGCGATTTTGATAAGACCACCAGCTGGGCTGAGGTACTCTGCGACTGGCATCAACTAGTTGCAGGCCTCGGCACAGCGCCATTGCCGCACTATTCTGCCAGATACCAGCATGCTGCAGCTTGTCCCGCGTCTTTCTGCTCGTCAACGCCACTTTCCAAAGGCTGCTGGGCATAGCCACCCATGACCATGGCGCAAACACCGGAGAATGAGGATAGGGATGACAGCGTATCCGTCACATCCACCATTGATGAAAACGTCGACTCCGACGAAGATTTCAACCTCATAAAGATCCTTGCGGAGAGACTGGTCGGAGAGGTGACCATGTACCTCGTCGAATGGGAAGGCTTCCCGTTGTCCAATGCAACTTGGGAGCCGCTGGAGCATCTCCAACAAGAAACGATCTCGGGCTGGGAAAGGTTCAAGAAGGAGACGGGAAGACGCACAGCTTCGGGATTCAAGGTCCGCCATTGGAAAGCGGCCCTACGCCATGACGTCGAAGAGAAACGCGCCCGCCATCATGATCGAAACCAGAAACGCGCCTCCTTGGGCCTGCCGGGGACAAGATTCAATTCTCTGTTGAAGCAATATCTGGACACTACAGAGGACTCGCTTGAGGACTACGAAGATTCCGGCGACGATGAAAGCCCAAAACAATCGCCAAATGACGACGAAAAGGAGAATGGCCAAGACAGCATCGATGCGTCCAAGGTGACCAGCATCAGTGGCGCTGCAACCGCGAAGGCGGATGCCGTTGCCGCTGTGCAACCTCGAAATCACAAAAGTACAGAGGTTCCGCCACGCGCCGAGGAGCCCTCGCAGCGAAACCTAGGCGACAACTTGCGCCGCCCTGTGACCTCGAGCAGGGCCTCCAATTCTGTTCACGAAATACTGTCCGATAAACACGACAGAGCTGCATCGACGGCGAAGAAGCCAAATTCTGCTCCCGCGACGGCAAATTTGACATTGTATCCAGTGTCTCGTGCGCGAAGCATGACCGCTGCCAATGCAGGGCGAATGAATACCCGCACGAAAGTCACCGCGACGGGCGCCAACGTTTTCATTGGCGGCAAATTTCGAAAGGGAGGACGAACCCTTCTTGATGCCGTTGATGATTCAAGTAAGGAGCCCAAGCTGCTCAAACCACGTTACCAGAACCTCGTTCAAAAGAGACTGCGGGATAGAGAGGGTGTCGTTGCCCCCGTTCATCCACCAACCGAGCTCATGTCTCTGAACGGGAGCGAGGCTGCCTTTGTCCGCCGAAACTCTGCTCCGGAGCCTCTTCAGGACACTGTGGCAGCTAACGAGGACGCCCCATCGGGGCACCAGAGCCTTGACGAGATTGAACCCGCTGCTAGCCCAACGGCTAAGCCTATTTCTGGTGGCTATCAGTCGGCCTTGCGCAGCGATGGCCCAGACAATGCCTCAGGTCCCCAAGCCGGAAAGGATTCCAAGAAAAGGAAGCGGTCTGTGCACTGGGATACTGGCGTCAGGGTCAGAGAGGGTACAGCTGAAAGTAGCCTCTTTGTCGGTTCGAGCCCGCCGGCCCTGCCCGTGGCCGAAGACACCTTATTAGAGAGGGTGGCAGCGGCTGCCGCTCATACGTCAGATGCAGCGCCTTCATCAAGCGAAGGCTTCAGCCTACTAGCGACCCAATCTATCTCCATAGTGTGTCGGTTCGGCTCCGAGCAGTCACGGCCGATAACCCTGACCTTTACTGGTTTGCCGGCCGACAGCGAACCCCCGTGGTTTGCAGCGTTCAAAGACCAGAGCCACTTGGTCTTCACACATTCCTGCACTGCAAATGACTTTATGACACAGACTCTATTTTTGCGCGAGCAACAGCTTTGCCAAGGTCATATATCCGAGTTGACGGATCGAGGAGCGACTGAGACAATGTCCCGTAAGCTCAATTTAGGCAGCTTTGGCCTCATTTGCCTCAGTCTAGTCCACTGTGTTCTCATCTTTCCATCTAATTGCACGGATTGGAATGCTGAGAATGGCGGACCGAACAGCGCCTCGGCCGGCTGCTCTCTGAGTTACTCCATCTTTGAGCCCAAACCCTGGTTCGCATCTCCCATGCTTGCTCCCCTATCCTATGCAATAACAAGCATGGGCCAGGGGGCAGCAACAGCTCCACGACTGCCCGTCTTTGACCTGTTCTTCGGATCCAAGTACGACCAACTGCTACCTCCGAAGTCTCTCGAGTCGCCCAAGCACATATTCTTTCTGGCCTTTCCTCCATCCGCTCGAGAAGAGGCATGCCTCGTTTCTCAGTGGCTGCGATTGACTAATTCTCAGTGCGACATAAGGACAAGCTTGCGTGCAGGAGACTGGTCTAGTTTTGTTAAAGTAGAGAGCGGCACCCTCATACTGCATGAAGATGCCATCTGGGCCATCCGCATGTTTCCGAAATTTGCCGACGTCCTTCACGCCTCAAGCCGAAATTTTAGCTTTTGTCTCTTCCGACGACCACTCTTATCGACACCCTCGCTGTCGAGCGTTGATCCCTCGCCGTCCGATATTGATGGAGGAGAGCTGTGTCGCATATTCCGTCCCGGAACCGCCATCCTAGTCACCCCGAGCTTCCTCATATCTCAACCAGCCCAAGCTTATAACTTTTTCAAGTGGTTTTGCCAAAACTTCTCCAGGAGCAGCCAGGAGTACCGCCGAGGCAAGCTTGTGGTGTGTGCTGGCATCGAAGACTGGTTATATGATCTGGCAATTGAAAAGTCGAAGAAATATGAAGGACAGGCGCGCACACATCCGAGCAAGAAGATTTTGGCGGCAATAAAGCACGGGATAGAACAGATGTTCAAGACTTTAAGGCTGCTGCAACAACTCCACCTTGAGTCGGCTGACGATGACGAGAGCCCTCTTATATTTGCTCCAGACGTCATAGACGGCAACGACGAGCAAAGTTTAGTCAACTGGTTCGGGTGGTGGACGATAATGAACATGGCTCAGCTTCGAAAATTCTTCGTCTTGGGCTCCAGCGACCAAACTACGACGCGCCTGACCAGACTTGTTCAAGTAGAGGATTATCGAGCGTCACCGGCGGAAGAGCTAGAAGTAGGTTCCGTCGACCTGAATGGATCTCACGGCCCTAGTCGGCAGCATGGCGCACTTCAATTGGCCTTCAGCGATGATGGAGGTGCCATACAAGGTTCACTCAAAAGAATCGAGGCGTCGTTTCTAAGGGAAGATTTCCGGCCAATGACGCTGTACCGGCTTCCTGTCTCATATTGGAATCGGGACATGCCTTTCCACTTCAACGATATCAAGTCAATGTTTGAGTCGTTCGAGCGTTGGTTTTCTTTTTTTGCGAATCATATGCACAAAGTCGGGTGGTCGTCACATAACAACGTGAATACGTACGCCGGTTTGTTTTATACGATTGAAGGAAGTTGGGATTGCACCAAGTATCCCAAGGGTATTAAACCCGCCTGTCGCCGCCCCTGGCTTGCATTTTTCCGCCCTGCCCAACTGCATATTAAGCCGTGGCGAACTGCAGAACTATTGATATGGGACTACGCCACGCGGGAAAGGTACTCCGGGGAGGCGGAGGTGTATGTCAATGATCTCATTGAAGCGCAGCGGGAACTCATCAAGCTTGTTAAGGAGCAGAGTGAGAGGATCCTTCGACTACCGCTGGAGCGAGTTTGGCTCGGCGGTTTATCAGCTCACGACACACGGCCGGATTATACCCACCCACTCGACATCACCTTGGAATGGTTGGGAAGACTAATGCCAAATATTAGGGATTGGCTACCCGCACCAGATAAGTATTTACCGAAGAGGGGTTGGAAGCTCGTGAATCCCGCTCAGGCGCCAACGAAGGCACCTGACCGTGAGTCAGGGAACGCAATGGACTCGAGTATGATGGACGCGGATCAGTTACAGGGCACCTCGCCAGGGTTGGAGAAGACTGTCTTCCATCCGCCGCTGATGAAGGGCCAAAAGGCGCATCCTAGATCCAGGAACAATCTGTATGACTGGGCAGAGAGAGAGCGGAGTCGTGGAGGGCACGGTCAGGCGGAGTTCGCCTTTCAACCGACCATGGCGTGGTATGAGCAGCAGCTTCAGCAAGGAAGGGGATTCCATCACATCAAAGTTTTGAGTTGGCAATCGCTCTTTACTCGCTACAATATTGACGACCCTAAGAAGGTCTGAAATTGAGGCGCTCGAGCGAGGCAGTTTGAGGGACTGGGAATGAGCAAGCGTCTGCCTTTGGAATGTCAGGATGTCCTCTAGCAACACAGTATATCGCAATCATGATGAACAACTTCCTTGTACAAGGAACAAGGATGGGCCTGTCCCGGCTTCGACTCGCCGCCGTAGGTTGCATCGTCCTTTCTACTCCCCAAATCCCCTCCATGCGCCTGGCGGCTACCAGCTCCTACCTCGTCGAGGTTGGGAAACTCCGTGTGCTCAATAAAACGCCCTTTACCCTCCGTATGTTGTCCCTGACCTTGCGGATCTCGTCCTCGGGCTCAGTCCTCTTGGCGCCGCCGTACATGTCGTAGCCGCCCACGAACTGGGTCTGGCCGCTGTACGTCATGCCGTCGAGGTCGTCGCGGAATACATCAAGCAGCGTCCTGATGTCGTCCATGTCCTCGCTCTGCGTGCGGAACTGGTCCTTGAGGCCGGACAGCGTTTTCGTCAGCGTCGAAAGGCGGTCAGCCTGGCGCTTGGACTCGGCCTCGGTGGCGGCGGTGGCTCTGGACAAGGGCGCGGCGTCGTCGGGGGTCGCGGGGAGGGACGTCTGCGTGCCCATGTCGCGGTGGAACATCTCTGCGGGGTCCTCTACGTCGCTTGCATCGTCGGCGTGAGCTGGCTGGGGCGGCCTGACGCTGGGGGGAATCTCGGAAACGGTCTTCTCGAGTTTGGAGACGAGGGCGTCGAGCTTCCTGGACGAGGTGCCGTAGAGGTCGGAGCGCGCTTCAGTCAGGCTCTCGACCATGGGGGCGACGACGAACTTGCTCGTGCCGTACAGGAGGGTGGAGAGGCTGGCAAAGCCGTAGAGGGTGGCGAGGAGGCCATTGGTCGTGACGAGAGGTGGTGGGCGTTGCGGCTTGGCGAGGAACTCGGGGTACGTGACAACAGGAGGTCGGTCGCCTCCGGTGGGAGATGCGGTAGAGGATTGGGCGGGTTCTTGCTGTGTCGTTGTCTCGTGAATGGTAGGCTTCTCGTCATGCTTCTGTAGAGGCGTTAGTTTCGAGGCATGCCTATTCAGCATGGGGGGACGAGGCGAACCTCGGGTGACTCTGGCCGAGCTTCTGGTTCGCCAAGGAGCTTCTGTATATCGCCGTCCTGTACGCCCTTTGTCCTCAGAAACTCGGCCTTTCTGTCCCGCGACGCCGTCTGGACCTCGTCGTCGTCGAGGAATCGCCGCGCCAGCTCAAGCTGGTCGTGCGACTGGGTGTCGGCGGCCTCGGCGCCGTCCTGCTGCCACGCGGGAATGCCGGCCGACGCCGGCTTGTCTTCAGAGTCGCCCATGGTGGCGGATGTTCACATCATACAGCAAGCAGAGATGCGACGGGCTGGGGCGCATCAAGTTGCGGAGGGAGTGATGGGCGGCTAAGGTCCGGAGCTGTGACGACGGGAGATGCCTCGGCAAAAGAGCCGCGCGAATCTGGGGATGGGGGCGTCACAGGCTGGCTGGGTGGACCGACGCGGAACGGGGAGCCGATGGCGGGCCCTGCAGCCGGCATTTACTTCTGCACTTTGGATATGCGCGATGGCACTTTATATGTGTGTACTGTTGATTGATCTTGTGGGACTGAGAACGGGAGACTGCAGCTGTAGGCATTGCCCCTGGCGACTTGACACTGGTGAGGCAATGGAAGACGGGGCCACTCACTGCTGGCGGAGCAGCAGCATCCAATCCATCCCTCCAAAGCCTCCATCCCACTGAACCACAAAAGTGGGCCCCAGAGTGCGGTCGTCGAGCTGCGCAAGAGCCTCGAAAAGTGCCACTTCGAGATGCAGACTCGGTACATCTGCGAATTTCCGTGATAACTACTCCTTTGGCGACACATCGGCTTAGGCCACAGCCTCGCAAGAATTGTGCCCTCATCTCCAGCAAAAAACATCGTCCGGAGCAGCAGGTCTCCGCCCGCCGCACCTCGCGAAGCAGCGCATCCGTCACCGTAAACCGTCAAGCTTGGTGCCAAACAGACGGTCCGTCAACTGTCGCCGTGCAGTGAACCGCGAGGCGTCAGAGCCAGCAACTTCGCCGTCGAGAGTTGCTCCTGGTCCTCTGCAGCGTGCCTCAGCCGCCCCCGTCGGGGTAACTGACCTCGTCAACCACCCGCCCAGGCGCGGCGCATCCTTGGCTTATCCCGAGCGCCTCGCCCAGAGTCGCCGTACGATACGCCATCTTAATCGCAATCCGCTGACAGGTAAGCCACAGCTCATTCTCACTTCGTCATCATCTCATGCCGCCGCGCTGCGAGCTGCTGCCCCTGGTCCGCATCCCTCGTGCCACCTCTGCCCGCCCTTCCTTCACAGTCACGCAGACGCATCGCCAGCATCACGTCTTCGGAGCGCTCGCTGGTCGTCTCGGTCCTGAGCGAATTTCTGGTGTCGGCGACGGCCGCGCATGTCCTCGCAGTGAGCAAGGAGGCGCAGGTGAAGAAGCCGGGCTGTGACAGGAACGGGCAAGATATGCGCATTTTGGCTGTGGTTGCGCAACATCCACACGTGTTACCTGGATTACGACCAATTATCTTGAGAGACTCAGAACGGCAGTGCCGCCCGGCTCAAGACCTTGCCCCCCTTGTCCCGTGAGCCCCAAGTTAAACTCAACCTCATCTCATTCAACCTGGCCAAGGCAACCGCAAACACCACTCTCTCATATTTGCCCAGCTTCATCACCACCTCAGCGCCAGCATTGGTGTCCCGATCCCCGACTGCCTTACTCTGTACTCAAACCACGTCTCTCACCCTGTGGCCAAGGGCTCCGCAAGCGCGGACTGGACAATGGCATCGCGACCCCGCCGCTCCGCCGCCACCAAGGCGAGCGAGTCGATTTCTGTTCATGCCAAATGGGCTGACGCCAGTGATAAGAGTGAGCGAAATACCATGGCCTCGCGACGATCCGGCCGCGCGTCCGGCGCCTCGGCATCGCGCGACGTGCTTTCATCACCCAGCGACTCGCACATCAGCGTCAACGTGAAGACATCGTCGTCTAAATCACGCCAACCTGCTCGGGGGGCCGGCCGCCCCCGCGTCGAAGCGTTTGACGGGGGTGAGATTGTGACTGGCACTCGGAATCGCGGAGGCAGAAAGAACTATGTGGTTGATTCAAGCCCCGACGACGACGAAGAGGAGGAGGAGGAGGCAGAAATTGACGATGTCGAAGACGACGACGACGACGAGGACGCCGAAGGCGAGGAAATGGAAGTGGATGCAGAGGGAGAAGACGTTGATGCCGAGGGCGAGGAAGACGCAGATGGAGACATTGACATGGATGTCCCCGTGCGTCCTACTGCAACGACCATCAGAGTGTCGCAACCGTCCTTGTCGCGGGCTGCTGCAAGGGCCGCTGCATCCAAGATTGAAGCAGTAGATGACGATGAAGAGGAGGAGGAGGACGATGACGACGACGACGAGCTGAGTGACCCTGGCGAAAGTGACGATGGCGGGGATCAAACACTGGGCTTTGGAGAGGACACAATGGCAGATGAAGAAGAGGTGGACGAGGATGCCGAGGGCGAGGAGATTGAAGTCGCGGGAGAGGAAGATGAAGAACTAGATGCCGAAGGGGATGACGCCCCGGCAGAGATTGAGCTCGACAGCGACGAAGATGGCAGTCGGGCCGTCACTCCAGATCTCGCCAAGATGACCAAGCGGCAGCGGGCGCGCTTTGAGGACGAGCCCCAGGAGTACATGAAGCTTTCCGACGGTAAGTCTGATGCGCCCTGCGTTCTGGCGCCTGAGCAGACGCTTACGATCGATGCAGAGGTGCAGGTCAAGAAACACTTTACGGCCGAGGAACTCTCCATGAGGCGACAGGAAATGGCCCGCCGACGGCGCAATCTCAGCGACAAACGAACTGAAGAAGTCAAGGTACGTGCTCTTATTTCGGCTCCTATCCGCCACTTTTTAACACCGGGCTGCAGATGGAAACCATCAACAAGCTGCTCAAGAAGCAAGCGCCCAAGATCAACCGCAAGGCGGCACGTGCCGGTAGTGCTGACGAGGATGAGCCAAGGGCCAACCCCATCTTCATCCGCTGGATGAGCACCAAGGATGGCACACAGGTGTCGGTGCCGCAGGAGATAGCTGAAGGGCCAGCGGGCAGGGTATTCGCCAAAGGTGGACTGGCCCCAGGCAAGATGGTGCAGGAGGTCGCTTGAGGGTTCTTCCCAGGGTGGCGACACACAAATGTACAATACTTTTCGGACAATGCAACGAAGTGAACAACCTTGTGGCGTCAAAAACGCTTGAGCTCTGCTGCTCTTCCTGGATACAGCCTGAGCCGTTGCAGTTGGCCAACTACCTACGAAATGTCCCGTGGCAGCTGGCAGCTGGGACGACAGCCAGCGACGAAGGCAGCTGGAACTACAGGCATCAAGGCGAAGCTGTTCGGGATGGAGTATTCATGAGAGATGCTCGATGTGCAATGGTCAGGCGACGTGCCCCTTGGCCAAGCTGTTCGTCTGCCCCTCCGGCGGGCATGCTGTGAAACGCAGCTTAGCAGCTTGCGCCAAGTAGAGGCCCTAAACAGCAACGCAGCATCTAACTTATGTTTTGCAGAGTCGCGCGCCAGATGTCTCTCATTTACACAGCGGCAAACATGTGTGCAAGCTTGACGGGATTATAGGCACGGTCATCAGTTCAACCAAGGCCCAAGAAGCCCTCTTGGGGTTCTGCGACTCTGGCAGCAGAGGACCGCGAAACGTACGAGTGCTGTAGACCTCTCTAGCCCGAGGCACGGGCCTTGGAACAAGCAGCGAGGTCCCGTCTGCGTAAATCGGACTACGAGGCTGTCGTGAGGCAGCAAACTTGGGCTGTAACGTCTGCTGTGAGTGTTCACGCCGGGTGACCCCACGAGGACCGCTCTGCCTGTTCGCTCCCAGCGCACACATTTGTTCAAGAAAGTCGCGGTTCTCGCACAATATCAGAACTTTTGCGCATCGTCGAGCCGCATGATTATTCTTTCTTGCTTCCCATCGTCATCGGCGCTCGCACCACCAACTCTTGTTGACTTCCCCTTATCAAGCCAACTCGATACACTTCATTGTGCCAGCCTGGTCACTTCTTCAGTCCCCTATGCCTTTTCTTCGCGATATGCCCTGTGCTTGCGTCCGTGAAGACCAAATCTCTATTGAAGCCGCCTGCTGCCACTACCCAGCTCGGTCACGCCACCATCAACATGGACTTTGGAGAGACTGGTATCGCTGCCCATAAGCCCGTGCTGTTCTGGGACGACCAGATAGCTCCTGTCAGCACTCCCGTCATCTTCACCGATGAGAATTTTCAGCAGCTCTTGGCCATGGATAATCTCGTCGACATCGCCATGTCTGCGCTGGAGAATAACGATTTTCTGCCTGCCCTGCCCAACCCCCAGCCCAGTCCAACTCTGACATTCACCGACGAGGATTTTGAGCGCTACTTCAACATGGAGGGCCAAGAAGGCATCACTGTGCCGACTGTCAAGCCTTTTTCTGGCCTGCCCGTCGCAACAACTACACATTTCGCAGTGCCGGCCATCCCCCAAGCCAAAGACAATCTTGGTGTGAACATCCAGGTGCCCACGGCAGTGAACACCCCCCTCATGGCCAGAGACGTCGATGCAGGCGCAATCCGACGCAAAGTCATTGGCAACGAAGCGAACCGTCGTCGAGTCTCGGCCGCCCGCAAGAGCGTTGGCAGGCCCGCCAACGGCGCCGCCAGGAGTGCGGCTCGACCAACACGCAAAAGGGGCAAGGGCAAAATTGCGACGTTTCTCCTCACGGGTAAGACAGTTGAGAGGGTCTTCAACGGGACAGCCCTGACGTCGTATCACTGTTCGGACGGCGTCATACGAATCCTGACAGAAGAGGCCTTGGATGAAGCCAAAGCCCGCACCGCAGCCGCGAAGGACACGAACGAGGCAGTCGAGCAGCATCCCGGCGCTTCGTCAAAGAGAAAGAGAAAGGCGGCGTCGGCTGGTGCTGAGAAGGCGACTGCGAAACGGGTTCACTCCGCCGATGCCGAGGGATAGACCCTTGGGCCGGCAGAAGGCCTAGCAGCGTGAGACTCGGAGAAATCGAAGGCGAAGATGGCATGGTATCCGGTTGAGGGGAGTCAGAAGTGCTGGTCTTTCTGACGGCATGGCCGGAACGCGCGTGGAAGCGAGGGGGGGGTCGTGGGGAAGGGGAGCGAAGCTGATATAAAGGACGAGGAGTGGTGGACGCAAGAGGAGACAATGGCGAAAAGATAAGACTAGATATAGAGAGCAGACGACATACGCAGAGAGTATTCTGCCTTGCCTTGATGCACGCTCCATATAGTGCCATCGCTAAGTGCTTGACGCATATAAGTAGAGGTATCCATCTGCTTCCTGTCGAGAGAATACAGATGTGCTGCGAACATTACCTCGTAGATATTTGCCCGGACACAGAGATGCCTCACGGCTGTTGCTTCTACCAGGTCTGTCGATGATGTGCGGGGTCACTATTCGGCGTAGGGCGCAGGATGCGATTACATGTGTCCATGATCGTTTACAGCGTTATTACAGCTGCTCGCAACTCACTTCGAGACAACTCATCGAAGCGCTGCAACTTTGAAAGACGCTATTGTCAACCGCCAAAGTACCTCAATCGATTGCTCAGACCGGGCTTGGAACAATGTCCGTGTCTGAGGACGAAAGGGATGAAAGATTCCCACGGCAGGCTTCAATAGTAGTACAGTGGGCAAGAGGCCTGATTATACGAGAACAGAGACTACCTTGCCCAAGAGCAACGTCAATCGCAGTATCGACGCCCGGTCAGAGCATGTACGGGACCTGCGACGTAGGGCATTCTTTAAATTGCCTACCCTACCATCCTTGATCCTGTCCAAACCCAATATCGCGTTGCCGGGACTCCTAGTCACTGACCGTCGGTGCGCTACATTGTATGCGTTACACCACGACCACAAAACCGCCACGCTCGGGTGTTATTGCATGGACGCTTCGGCAGTTTGAGAGGTGGGACGGGGAGATGCTGCCAGGACCCGGATAGGACAATACCGACAGGTCACCGCGGCAGCTCGGAATGCAACCAACATACCCTTGCAAGCCTCGTCTTGTCGTCGAGCCTGAGCAGCTTGGCATGTCTCTGACGGTGGTGACTGGTTGTAGGGTAGGGTAGGCAGGCCGTAAACAGGAAACAACTTGCCATGCATTCATCATCATGGATGCTCATTTGAAATACGGGGAACGCAGATCAACGCCCAGCACCAACTCGACGAAGCAGTCGAGGGCGTGGTGTGCTGTCGTTGCGCATCAAGTAGAAGAGGCCATCGCGCAAGTCACACGACCAGACTCCACAGATGCGACGACGATTCTCCGCTTCCCCACCGCAGTGGTCCGGCTCTCTCTCAGCCCCGTCGTTGGCCACCACCACTGAGTTCATGATTTTTGGGCTGTGGCGGCCGGCTAGGAGCTAGACGTCGCGGGGAGCCATTTGCTGCCGCCAGACGAAGCCAAACAAACGGAGCCAGCGACAGCGTCACCAGCCACCAGACACCCGTCACCCGTCACCATCAGTGCGCCAGCGTGACGACGGCCAATGTCGCCGCCACTCGTTAGCGCGAGCAACGAGGCCGCATCGTCCGGCAGCGCGGGCCGACGACGACGGGCTCTGGCTCCGGGCAGCGGTGGCGATGTCGTCGACGACAGCATCATCACCGCCGACTCCTCTGACGGGCAGCACGAGCCTCGAGCCGTCCCGCCAGCCTTTACCCAAGACCCTGCGGCCGTCCGGAACGACGCCAGCGCGCGTAAGTAGAGCTCCGTCTTGCTCTGTCTTGCTCTGCCTTGCGCTGTCTCACTCTTTGTCTTGACGCTGCTGCTCGCGCCCGTGCATTCCTCGCAGCCTGGCAACGCACTGATGACTGCTCGGCGCACTGTCCCTTCGTAGTGTCTGTCACGCTGCATCGTCGTGCTGCTGCTGCTGCTGCGTCGTTGCTGGCGTCAGGCAGCTCTCCTACCTACCTCGTCCCGCTCTCGCCATCTCCCCACAGTCACCCTCCTCTCCTCCTCCTCCTCGCGTCACATCCTCCATCCTATCTTCTCGGCGTCAACATCTCATCTCTCGCTCTTAGCCCTGCCTTTGCATTGCCGCCTTGCCGTCTCGCCGTCTGCAAGTGCAGCGAGGCCAGCGGCAGGTCCGTCGGCGGTCCGTCGGCGGTCCGTCGGTGGTGGAAGAAGATGCGAGTACCGTGGTGAACCGAGACACAAGACCGGCACGAGCCATGAGCTCTTTGCGCCGACAACCTCACACAGCTGCATCGCGATCCATACCTCTCTGCCAGCGCTGTGGTTCGTCATCCCTTGTTTCTCTAAAGCTGCGACCCTCCCCGGCGTTCCACTGCATCACCATATCGTCATACTTGGTTTCCATTTTTCTGTCGCTCACTTCAACCGGGTCTGCGCAACGACATTCAATTGCACACTTTACTAACTGGACCTATGTTAGCGCGCGCTTTCAAGGAAATCACAGCTCCCGCTGTGAGGTTGAAGCGCTCCTTGGCTCGGGACGACGAAGCCGCAACTACTCCATCGCAAACCACCCAACCGCAGGCCCCCTCGCCCGCCATGATCTTCTCCGACTTCTACAAGAGCCCCCGTTCGCCATTGGCCAAGCTGCGCCATCACCATCCCCAGGTCCCAACTCAGCTCCCGACACAGCTGACCACGGCGACCCCAGACTGGGCCGGCCCCGAGTATGCCGATCTCTTGAGCAAGGACAAGGCCAAGCAAAAGGAAGCCGTTAAGCGCTACTTAGCCGACAAGGTCAATGCCGATTGGGAGTTTCCGTGGCCGCCCCAGCCTCAGGTCCCGGCCACGGGAGCTCCAGCCCAAGCCGAGGAGAGCCAGTCAGCTACCACTGATGTCGAAGGCGGAGCTGGTTCTCCGGCTAAACAAGTCCAAGATGAGACCCGCGACGACGAGGGCTACCAAGTAGACGAAGGCTCTGAATTAGAGGAGCCTCCATCAGACGATGGGCAGGCAGACGATCAGGACGATGATGCGCGGTCCATCTACAGCGTCGTCTCAGAAGATGCTGTGCACTACTGTCCTCGAACAGAGTGGACGTCTGATTTCTCCGACGACGATACCTCCGCGACCTTGTCTCCCTTCCGGTTCGATGTCTCGAGCCCTGGACCACACACCGCGAAGGCGGCCGCGGTTGAACGGAAAGCCCGTCGCCGGAGGGCGCTGCGTGATGAGATGGCTTACAACGACGGCCTAGCCTGCTTTGAGGCACGTCGCGATGCTTGGACCGGGGCAAGGACTGTCCGCGTGCGCAGCAAGCCTGTTTCGCCCGCCCCAACGTCTCCGCGGTCCCCTCGACGCTTCTTCTTCCGCCGCTCCATGTCGGGTTCGCCACCTAACTCGCTGCCGGTGGCCGCGCCGCACAGCGCAGATGCCTTGGCGACCATGTCTGATGCCTCGTCGCTCGCCAGGGACACCCATGACAGGGACCTGAAGAAACAACAGACACAAGGTTCGGCTGTGTCGGATACACCGTCGCCACAGATGTACCCCGTGGAGACCTTGGTGCCGATTGGCCAGCCGTTGCTGCCACCCAACAATCCCTTGCGAGCCTCCATCACCCCAGCTGTCTACCTCAGCCTTTACGATAAAGTCATACTGAACAACCTTCAGCCTGCGTGTCCGGTAAACCTCTCTGACATGCTGCCTTCTTGCGTGGCGGGCTGGAAGCGGGACGGTGAGTGGCCTCCGCGCTCATCTGCTATGGATCCAGTCATGGCCATGCGTAGGAAAAAGAGGGCAGCGACTGCGGGCAACGAAAACAGCGGCAACGTCGCCAGGCGCATGAGCTTCGGCCTGCTGGGTCGCGACAAAGACGACGAGTCTCGGGCAGGCAAGGGGATTAGGCGGAGCCTTCAGCGGGCCTTGGGCATCGGCGTCGTACCTGGCAACCCGGACGCGGAAGCAGTGGAGGGAGAGAAGCCAAGAGACGTTTGAGGGCACGCCTGTAGTACTTTTACGGCAGTAGATGTTCCAGCACGGCTTATGGACCCGCATGGTGCAGCATTTCGGATCGGGAGTCTGGGAGTGAGGATTCTGCATTACTGTCTCGTAGGGAAGCAACGGTTTGAGAGGGTTGGTCACTTGAAGTTTTTCCGAACTTGCATATACCCACGCACGAGCGGGTCGGTTTCTGGCGAGGGGAATACGCGGAGAGACCGCTGCTAGTCTTTGTATGCGTAACGTATATACCATGAACGGAACAGTCAGCGGCAAGGCTGGAAGCTAGTTTCTCAATTGCAGCACTCGTTCAAACGGGAGGGATCCTCCTTTCCACAAGGTCGCGCTTGGCCTCTGAAGGTAAAACTGGGACATAGTAACTTGCATTCTTCGCAAGGTTAACATCAAGCACCCACATATCCAATATTTTATCTTTCTTTACTCGGCATCAAACAGCAAGGCCTGCGGATCCCTGACCAAAAGCGACGCAACGTCGGCCAGCTCGTCGAGCAGACCCTTGGCATACTCGCCCCAGCTCTCCACCGTCACCACCTCGAGGGTCATGCGGTCGCCGTCGATGAAGGCCTGGATCTTCCACTCGCGCAGGGGCTCCTCGTGCGGGTACACCGTCTCCATGCGCCCGCTGGCGGCGGCGAACGGCAGCGTCTCCACGTGGGCCACATCCTGGTGGACGACCGAGTCGAACCAGTCGGGCGCCACGGCCGGGTCCCAGTCGACGCAGCGGGCGAGCACCTCGCTCAGGCCTACGGCCTCGTGGGCGGCCGACGCGACGTGCTGGAGCTGCACATGGGCGAGAAGGTCGGCCACGGTCCAGCCAGCCTCGAAGCGCACGCGCACGGGGACGTACTGCCAGCAGGGGCCCGTGACGGCGTCGGCGCACGGGAAGTCGATGTTGCGCCCGCTGACGACCTCGCCGAAGACGACGTCGCGCAGGGCGAGGCGGCGGGCGAGGCACAGCGCCCACGCGGCGGTCGGCAGCGTCGCGACGGTGACGTCCCGCGGGCGCGACGATATGTCTACCGACTTCTCGATGGCGAAGTGGTTGCTGCGCAGGACAGGTACTCCATCGGGCTTGAGCACGGTCATGGCTGAGCCGGCGAGGAGCTCGCGCCAGTATGACTCGCTGGCCGGCACGCTGGCGGTCAAGACGTGGCCGACGTAGGCAGAGAAGGGAACGCTCGCCGGGACGGGCTTGTCCTCGTACAAAGCGGAGAGCTGGCGCAGCAGGATGGGCAGACAGATCTCATCATACTGCGCGTGCGAGAGGCGGAAGACGAGGCACGACTGCTCACCGTCGCCGGCCCCGACGAGGAACCACTTGACAAAGGCGGACCCGTGCGGCATGCTCGTCAGGACGTCGAGCTCGCACAGCTTGCGCGCAAAGGCGGCCACGTTGCTGCCCGCGTCGAGGGCGTACTCGACGAAGGCGGCGCGGAGGTCGTCGACAACGACGGCGTACCCCTGATCAGCATGCTGGACGAAGACGGTGCGGAGAATCTCATTGCGCGCGACGAGCGCGTGGCAGGCGGCCATGAGACGAGGCTTATCGACGGCGGCGTCGAAGTAGGCGAGCTCGTAGCGCGCCGAGAAGCGTGGCATCTGCGTCGTGCCTCGGACGGCGACCTGCTGCAGGGGCCGCGTGGGCAGGACGTTGGCGATGGTCCAGCCCTGGTTGGCGAGCTGTGGCCGTACGACGGTTTCGACAAAGTTGCTGCTGTCCTTGACGTCGTCTAGCAGCGCGAAAGGGGGTATCTGCTCCGTCTTCTCCTCTGCCACGCCGGCCGCGTCCTCCTCCATGACGCTGGCCATGTCGTACAAAGAGCGTTTCTGGAACATTTGCATCACCGTCAGCCGTACGTCTTCGAGGCGCGCCTCGGAGACGAGCTTCATGGCGCCGATGGAGTCGCCCCCCAGCAGGAAGAAGCTGTCGTTGAGGCCAATGTCATCTTCGGCAATGTGCAGTACGCGGCTCCAGAGGCTGCGCAACTTGCGCTGGCGTCGTGAAGTGGCGGACACGCGCTTCGTGGGCGGTTGAGCCGTGCCGTTTAGCTGCGACTTGGCCGGGACGAGGACAGGCTGGAGAGAGCCTTCGGGGCTGAACTTGGCCAGCTTGCCGGTCTTGTAGAGCTTGCCTTGTGTGGTGTCGACGTTGAGTTTGCCGGCCCAGGTAGGTTCTGCGATTGATGGTAACTGCAGCTCACTGGGTGTTTGAACGATGAGCTCGCCTACGGCGCCCTCTGGCAACAAACGGTTCGCATCCTTCGAGTCAACAATATACGCCGCCGACGCGCCATCGTACTCCTTTAGGATAGCATCGCCTCCAGTGGCAGCGACGCGGTCCCTCAGGTCGCCATAGTCGTTCTCCGTCAGGCACGAAATGTCCCCCAGTCGGCCCGTCGTCCGCTCGCAGAGCGCCTGCGCGACGCCCCTGAACTGCTCCAACGCGCGCTGCATCGTCGACGAGGCTACGGTTCTGGAATCGAAGCTTGCCATGACTAGAAAGCCCCTAGGGTCGATGGAGCAGACGAGCATCAGCGCGTACGTGTTGAACTTGAGGGCCTCCTGAGCTGCCTCCGCATCGCCGGCGGGCACGAGCCTGTTAGCTGGCAGATCGTCGTTGTCCTGAGAGATTCCCTCTGCTGCACTGGGATGCAGAACCAGCCCCGTCCGCAACTCGCACGCCTGGAGAGCGTCGGGGCTCAGCCGGCGGATGTGCTGCAAGCCAAAGTGCTCGTGCGGAATCTGCGCGACTGTCTGCTCCTGGATGGCCTGGAGATACTCGGCGATGGGGGTCTCGCGGTCAGCCAGCACCCTCACGGGGACCGTTGTGATCATGGGGCCTTCAATTTCCTCGGCGCCAACGACTGGCGCGTTGCGGCCAGTCAGCGTCTCGCCGAAGACGACGTCGTCATTGCCCGTGTACTGCGCCGCGACGAGCGCCCAAGCCGCACGGATGACAGTCGCCACAGTGGCGTTGGAAGCTGGGAGACGCTCAAGAGGCGTGTAGATCTCGAGCAGCGTGTCGGCCTGCGTCTGGTAGCCCTGGAAGGGCAAGGCCGGGAACTGAGGGCCGTTGGCGCCGTGTAGTTGGTCTCGCCAGTACGTCTCCGAGTCGATTCTGTCGATGCCGGCGAGGTACTTGATGAAGTGCTTGAACTCGGCCGGGCGAGTGAGCGTCTGGTTGTTGTACGCCTTGTTCACGCGGTCCACGACCAGGGGCATGGACCAGCCATCGTATAGAGCATGGTGCATCGTCAGAACGAAGTTGGCTTTGCCTGTGGCGGCGTCGTCGATGATGGCGTATCGAACGAGCGGCTTGCCGAGATCCATGGCCTCGTTTCTATCTGCGACGAGGTACTCGTCGAGGTTCGAGCCCGAGTACCAGCTCAGCTTACCCCTGACGACGACTTGCACAAGACCCCGTCCTGAAACTTGGACGACTCTTGTCCGAAGGATGGGGCAGCCTTGCTGAGCGATGTCAAAGGCAGTGATTAGTCGCCTGGCTGTGGCGTTGTCTGCCAGCTCTACAATGCGCTGGGCCACATATGCCTCCTTGACCTTGGCCGACAGCGCCATCAGAGCCTCTTGCAACGGCGTGCATGGGTAAATGTCCTCTACAACATCAGGCTCGATCTCGCAGAGAGCAGCCGTCTCCTTACAGGCCGCGTCCACGTCCCATTCCTTGTCCAACAAGGAAAAAAGCGCAATGTCCTCCCGGGACGTCTCCGAGATGGTGGTGGCCTTTATCGTCATCGTGTCGAGCGTCGGGCTGGTAAAGATGTCCGCTACGGTCAGTGCCAGACCCTCGTCTCTCGCCGCGGCAACGAGTCGCATGGCCCGCAGCGAGTCTCCGCCGACGGCGAAAAAGTTGCTGTTCCTGTACACCTTGGTGTCTTGTCCGAGGACCTTGCCCCATGCCCGCTGCATCTGTTTCTCCTGTTCCAACTCCGGCTCCTCGTCCAGACCATCCCCAGCCCCTGCGCCGGCGAGTTTCTCACGCGGCATGGATGTCCCAATCTCGCGCAGCTTCTTGCGGTCCGTCTTGCCCGAGACCAGGGAGGGCATGATTTTGAGGGTGACAAAGGCGGCTGGGACCATGTATCTCGGCACCCGCGCCCCCATGGCTGTGTCGACCGCAGCCAGGGCAGAGGCCAACTCAGCAGATGGCTCTGTAAATAGACTGTCATTTTCGGCGCTGGCAGTTGTAGACGGTTCTGAGATGAAAGCAACCAGAGTCGCCGTGCTGCTCTCATGCTTGATTACCTCGGCGATGACTTTGACGCCGGACGGCAAGCAACTCCGCAGATGGTGCTCAACCTCTGTGAGCTCGACTCGCTGGCCGCGGAGCTTGACCTGCTGGTCCTTTCTGCCGACGAATTCAATAGAGCCGGAGCCGTTGGCCTCGTACTTGACGAGATCACCAGTCTTGTACAGACGGCCCCTCCGGCCCGGAACGGCTCCAAATCCCGCGGTGAGCCACGTAGGGTCCTCAATGAAGACCTCTGCCGTCTTTTCTGGTTCGCCGAGATAACCGACGCCTACTACCGGCCCTTCTACGAGAAGCTCACCGACGCCACCTACAGGTACTAGGGAGTTGTGGTTGTCGGGGTCTGTAATCCAAGTCGACCCGCCGACCCCCTTACCAATGCCAGTCGACACCGTGACGGTGTTGTTAATCGTGCAGCCAACTGTGCACTCGGACGGGCCGTATGCAATCACCAAGTTCGTACGCTTGCTCCAAGCCGCTGCGTCGCTCGCCGAGACAGCCTCGCCGCCCAGCCCCAGCACGTCCAGCGACGGGATAATGTCCGTGTCAAGGACCCGCGCGACCGAGGGCGTCATGTGGACCATGTTGGCCTTGCTCTTGCGAATCGCGCCGCTGAGGTCGTTCATGCGGTCCGCCTCCGAGGGCACGCAGATGCGCCCGCCGCAGATCAGGGTGCACAGCATGCAGTCGATGCTCACATCAAAGGCGTACGACGGGAAGTCGAAGACGCGTGAGTCCGCCCCATAGCCGACGGCCTCGGCGCGGGGGATGGCGCCGCTCGTGTAGTTTTCGTGCGAGATTACGACCCCCTTGGGCTTGCCCGTGCTACCAGACGTGAAGATGATGTACATGGGCGTCGACGCTGGTACTCGAGGCAGCACCTGCTCAGAGGCGTCGGGAGCCTGGTCAAAGTAGTCGCGCGAGATGGCCACGACCTGCCCCTTGCCGCATATCCTTCGGCCCAGCTCGCTCTGGGCGACGGACGTGATGACGAGCTCGGCGCCAGTTTGCTCGACTATGGTCTGCAGGCGCGCCTCTGGCTGGCTGGGGTCGGTGAGCGAGAAGGTAGCGCCGGCCTTCATGACGCCGAGCAGCGAAACGACTGCCCACAAGGACTTTTCAAAGCACAGCGGTACGCGGGTGCCCACGTCGACGCCTCGACGACGCAGCTGCCGGGCCAGGCGCGACGAAAGCTCATCAAGCTCCGCGTATGTGAGGGTGCCATCCCAGGACTGGACGGCAACGGCGTCGGGCTGCTGGAGTGCCTTTTCGTGGAAAAGATCTTGCATGCAGGTTTGTATAAGCGGCGGGACGATTCTGTTCCAGTGCCATAGCTGTTCCAGATCGCTGCTGGTGAGACCTGCAGCTTCTTTGGGCTGGCTTGTGTCTGCCGCAGCATCATTGTTCACATGTGTGCCGTCTGGTGAGGCGACTCCATGAGCTGCCCCTCCACCGCCACCGCCATCGCCATTGACTGTGTACATGGCGGGCATCTACTTGCTGAGGGCTCGAAGCTGGTGCCCGCTCGAGGCTTGCTTGCGCCAGCGTCCTATTACCAGCCGTGTGAGCTGGTCGTCAGCTCTGAGACTTATGCCGGCGTCGTAGTCGAAGTTGATATCGAGGTTTGTCGAGCGATTGCGTAGTCGGCCACTGCAGTAGCCTGTTGGCGAATATCCAGACCATTCGACCCCGAATAGCTCCTTCGCTTCGCCCGTCTCGGCATTCTCGTTTAAGCATAGCAGCTCCCACAAGCTCCCCTTGGCGCATGGCCTGCGCTCGCGGCCAGCGGGCGTGCCCCTAGCATTCATCGTCGCTCCACCTGCAGCCTTGTCGATCCAGTCGGCCGAATCAGAGGCCGTGACCTCGCGGAACAAGTGCGAGACATGGCGTCCGCGGATCAGATAATTTCAAGCGCTGGACCAAGTGGGACCAGACGGAGCGGGGGCGCGGATCTGATAACTACTCTAGGCGTGTTTTTGTCACCCCACAAGGGACAAAAGACCGTTGCAGTGGGACGATGGACAGGGCCGGGGTTTGCGCGAGGGTTTGTGCTCAGTGAGACAAACGTTCGAGTCACAGCAGAGAAAGCCACGGGTGAATGTGCGTCGACAATTCAACCACAACTTAGACTAATCATCTTGCCCTTCGATCATCACTCTGAATTCGTCTTGCCAGTTTGCCCAGTGTTTTGAAGACTCCACGAGAACGTACGAGTAATTCAGTTCCGCCTCCGACCCCACGTCGACGGGTTTCTGTCGATCCCTGGGTCGTAAGTTTCTCGAAACGTCGTTTCCTCGGTTTGCCTGCGTTAGCCGACGGCGCCATTACAACAACAAGGGGGTTCAACAATTGCCGCACTGGTGACCCGTCGCGTCCAGACCCCCGTTTCCTAGTAGCCTGCAGCTTCCCTGCAGCCACGACGGAGCTGGGCCCTGGTTGTGACGTCGTTCGGCTGTGGACACCATGCTATAGGCATCCCACATGATGTAGGCATCCCACTCGTGCATCAAGTTGTTGATTTGATAAAAATTTTCACTCTGTCGGGTTCAGGTGCGGAGTGGAGAGGGCAACATGGCCCGCCGCTTGGGGGTCGGCTGAAACGTAACGGTACTCGAGCATCTTATCTGATCATCAGATTAGATGTCCGACTGAAGCCCTCCGAGTACTCGTACGTAGCTCGGCAAGGCTCGGTGCTCAGACGACGAGTACGAGTAAGAGTCTGATGGAGCCGAGGGTGCCGCGGAGCCTGATGGGATCGGATGGGTGAGCTCGGAGAGGATCTCTGAGCGATGCATAATGTAGGTACAAAGTATCCATTGCCATCGGCAGTGGGTCTGCCACATTAGACAAGAATAGTGGTGGTGTGTACCAGACGCTGTCGCCGTCATCTCTCTGGAGTCGTACAGAGCCAATGCCAAACTGCCCGCCGAGCCTGTGTTGTTGTTGGAGATAGACGACGGAAAGCAAGCAAGGGATCAAGAGCATCTCTGCGCTGTAGACCACCATCCAATTCCCGTTCCGGCTCATTCCATCTTTCGAGATGGCAACGGAACCGACATCACAAACACACATTCCCGGCCCCGCGACGCGGAAGCTGTCTGTCCTGCGCGGGCCCGTCGACCCTCCGCTCGTGGACCTCACGCTCGGCGAGCTGCTGGAGCTGCAGACATACCAGCATGGCACCAAAGAATGCATCGTCATCCCCTGGACGGGCGCGCGCTGGACCTACAACGAGCTCAACCAGCAGAGCTCTTCGCTGGCGCTGGCGCTGCTCGACATGGGCATCGGCGTCGGCGACCGCGTCGGCATCATGGCTGGCAACTGCGAGCAGTACGCGGCCGTCTTCTTCGCCGTCGCTAAGATAGGCGCCATCCTCGTCATCCTCAACAACACATACACACCTACCGAGGCCCTATACGGGCTCAACTTCTCCGACTGCAAGGTCTTCTTCACCACGCGGACCATCGGGCGCACGGACAACGCGCGCCTGCTGGCCGCTCTGGAGGGCGAGCAGAGCGAGGGTAAAGGACTGAGGGTCGTCATCCTCAGGGGCGAGGCCGGCGGGCTTTCGACTTACGCCGAGCTGGTGAGAGGGAGCGGACGGCGGGACTACGACCGGCTATACCGGGTCATGAAGCGTGTGCTGCCTCACCAGGTGGTCAACCTACAGTTTACCAGCGGCACGACGGGTCTGCCCAAGGCCGCCATGCTCACTCACCAGTATGTTTCTTCCTCCGGAGGTGGTGTCGTGTCGTGAGCGCAGCAAAGACTGACTTTGTGACAGCAACCTCGTCAACAACTCGCGCTTCATCGGCGACCGCATGCGCCTCACCTCCGAAGACATCCTCTGCTGCCCGCCACCTCTGTTCCACTGCTTCGGCCTCGTCCTGGGGCTCCTCGCCATTGTCACCCACGGCGGCAAGATTGTCTACCCGGCCGAGGTCTTCGACATCCCCTCGACGCTCAACGCCATTTCGGACGAGGCCTGCACGGCAGTCCACGGCGTACCCGCCATGTTCGACTCGCTCTTCCAGGCCGAGTTCCCGCCCGGCTTCAAGTGCGACAGCCTGCGGACGGGCATCATCGCCGGCGCGCCCGTCCCGCGGTACCTGATGGAGCTGCTCGTCAACCGCTTCGGCATGACCGAGTTCACGAGCAGCTACGGGCTCACCGAGGCGTCGCCGACGTGCTTCAACGCCTTCACCGACGACGCCATGGACACGCGACTGACGACGGTGGGCACGCTGATGCCGCACGCGCAGGCCAAGATTGTCGACCGCGACGGCAACGTCGTGCCCGTGGGAGAGAGGGGAGAGCTGTGCATGGCGGGCTACCAGCTGCAGGCGGGCTACTGGAACAATTCGGAAAAGACAAACGAGGTCATGGTTCGCGACGCGGCCGGGGTGCTGTGGCTGCACACGGGCGACGAGGCCGTCTTTGACGAGAGCGGCTACTGCACCATTACGGGGCGCTTCAAGGACATCATCATCCGGGGTGCGTCTTCTATCGACCTCTTGCAGGATCATGAGCTGACATCAAGGCAGGCGGCGAAAACATCTACCCCCTTGAGATCGAGGAGCGCCTCATGGCCCACCCCTCCGTCTCGCGCGCCATCGTCGTCGGCCTCAAGGACAAGCACTACGGCGAGGTCGTCGCCGCCTTTGTCGAGTGCGCCGAGACGGGCGCGACGCCGAGCGACGACGAGCTGCGCGACTGGGTGCGCACGCAGCTCGGCAAGCACAAGTCGCCCGCCCACGTCTTCTGGATCGGCGAGGGCGGCGTGCCGGGCGACGTGCCGCTCACGGGCAGCGGGAAAGTACGCAAATTCGAAATGGCCAAGCTGGGAGAGGAGCTGCTACAGAAGATGAGCCGGACATCGAAGCTATAGGCAGTGTGTTTCTTGGTTCTGGGGCACAGGAAAAGGGTCGAGGCAGACGTGGGCTGGTAGAGGTCGGGTTAGATGGACACTAAGAACTTCCTTCGCATGTTGTTGCTAGACACGAGTAAAGACAGCTTGAAACGTCTCTTGGAATATTCAAGCGTTCCGGCGTAAATCATTCCGATTGCTTATGTGCATCCATGCTATTCCCCGTGTAACTGGGTGACCCCTTTTCAGCCGTATCGCCCCCACCTCATCCCTCGCAGCCTCACAGCTTCGGCACCAGCCCGATGCGCATTCCGCCAACCGCCTTTTCGTTCTCCGCCAACGGGCACAGCTGGAAGAAGCGTCCCCGCGGGCAGCGCACAAACGCGCTCCGCTTGTGCGGCAAGTCGACAAACTTGTCGAGGCCGAAGCCGTGGATCAGGTCGTACATGACGACGGTCGCGTTGCTGTCCTTGGGCTCGCCGACGACGCACATAGTGCGCGGGTCGTCGAGGAAGAGGTAGTGCATCAGGCTGCTCCACCACGCCGACACGCGGTGTGGGCCGCGGAAGCGCACGTCGCCGACGAGCGAGTGGCGGCCGCGGTCAAAGTCCTCGGAGTCGTAGTAGCCCCCGAGGCGGTCCTCCTGAGATTGGTGGTGAGAACATATCACGCCACGTATGGGGTTTGCAAACTCACCTTGGCCCAATAGACCTCAAAGTAGGCAAAGCACGTGTCGTCCCACTTGGCCAGCAGGGCCACCTGATGGGGGTCCTCGTGGATCTCGCGCAGGTATTGGCGGTGCTCGTCGAGCGTGCCCGTCTGGTTCCAGCCCTGCGACACGCGCGGGTCGTTTTGCCACTCGTGGAATAGGCGCAGGTGCTCGGCGTCCTGCCAGTCGAGAGCGACCATGGAGAAGGTCTCGCGCAGGTGCGGTATCCAGCGGCTGTAGACGACGGCGCCGGGCGCGGGCTTGGCCGGGCGGACCGGGTGCCACGCCTGCTGGCACCGCCCCGGGTCCTCCGGGTCGCCGGCTGGAACGACCGTGATGGTGTGCTGCAGCGGCGTGAGCGGGTATGATGCCAGCGTGCTGCCAGCGGCGGACAGCGACCGGGGCGACTCGTCCGGGCACCATACGGGTCGGGGCCCGAAGGGGGAGCCGGCGCCCTGCCAGAAGGTGCTCCGAAAGGCGAGAAGCACGCGCTCGTCCGTCTGCGTCGAGGCTACGCGCTTCTCCCGCGCCGGCAGGGGGTGCTCAACGGCGAGCAGCACGTCGATGAGCCGCTGGCCCAGCGTCGCCGCGTGGCGACCCTGAAGCTGGAGCCGCACCGACTCCATGGCCGGGCGCAGCGTGAAGAGCACGTAGAGCAGCAGCCAAGCCTGGGCCAGCGAAGGAGCCTCGGCGCCGTCCCAGGCGACTACAGAGCACGGCGACCGCCGCGCTCGCGCCCAGGCGCCATTGTTGGAGGCGGGCGGCAGCTCGCTCGACTTGAGGTCGGCGGGCTCAGAGAAGGCGATGCGGGCGTCGGCGAGCGGACTGGGCGGCGGCTTGCGGGATGAATTGGCCGTCTCGCGCAGCTGGTAGAAGGGCAGGTCGGCTGGTGACGACGACAAGGGAGACGGCGTCTTGTGAAGCGTGTACTCGGTGAAGTAGGGGTGCGGCAGCTTGATGACGGCTTCGTCGGCGGACAGAGAGGCCATCTGAACCACGGGAGTAGCCATTGTGTGGGCTCTGAAGCTCAGCAGAACAGTCGTACAGAGCAAGCGTGATGCGAGAGCTGGACGAGTGAGTCTCGCGTATCAGACTGAATTGTTCGGTTGACGGACGACTGGACCAGGCTTCGCTCAGAGACTGGCTCGGCACTGAGCGCCGAGCAACTCTCGCCTCGGAACGCTCATCCCACTTGGATCAGCAACCCCAGCACGGCGATGCTGGCTTGTGCAGCGTCTAGCGTCGAGCGCCGAGCGACGAGCGTCGAGCATTGTCACATCATCATGACGAGCAGGGAAGCTGGCGGATGCACGGTGGGGGGTCTCTTGTAGGTGGCGCACACGCCCCCTCTGCAAGCGAGTACTGGTACCTCGCTGCAAAAGCACTGCGCACCGCGAGTTTGCGTCAGCCACGGCGTCAGGGATGCGGGCCGCACGAGAGTGCTGGCCATTGGCCATTGGAGGCGCTGCCCAGGGCTGAGACGCCATCGGATCTGATAACTTTATCAGAACACACAACAGCGAAGATCTGATAGGGAAGTGTCACCCGGTCCGAGGTTCGACAAGATGATATACAGAATCCACATTTCGGCACAGCCTCTTCCATAGGGACTAGGCGGGCCCCCTGATGAGGGCAGGCCCAGTTTGGGCATCGCCAAGGGTTGAAGAGGGCGACGCTGACTCGCTTGCTGGTGGTGAGCATCGCCCAACCTAATTAGCTCACAGCCCGCCCGCAGCGTCCGCATCTGATTACTCTTTGAACCCATAGCCCACCGCCACGTCTTTCCTATGCCGTACCATCCGCTGCTGTGCCCCGTCGTGACTACACATGCTCGTAGACAGCCAATCGTGACTTTGCCGACATCTCAGCGTCGACTCCTACTCCGTGTGATTCCGCCTGCGGGGTTTCTCTTCACAGTCGCCGTAGCAAGGGTCCCAAACCTCCAGATGTCGCAGGCAAAGCGTCCTCGCGTGTCGCCTCGGAGACTCGGCGCTATCGCTCTCTGCTTTGCAGCATATGTAAAGCCCAACAGACTCGTACCGCATCTACTCGACCCCGCTCCGCGATGTCCTGCTGCGAAAACGCCGTCCAAAACACCGTCCTTGTGCAGCTCTATAAGCCATGAGCGACGAAACGACGGCCGTCCTCCCCAAGGCCACGGGCCTGGGTTACGGCACCGTCCCCGCGACCGGCCTCCGGTCCGGCGACGGTAATCGCCAGGCCGCCGCCGTGGGGCCTGCCGCCGCCACCCACAGTAGCGGCCAAGACGACGACGACGACGACGACGATGACGAGCAGCAGCTATTTGTCGGCGATGCCCAGGCCGGCGTCCAGGACATCGAGGCCACCACGACCGTCTGGACCAAGACGTCTCTCGTCGTCGCCTACGCCATGATTTGGATCATCTTCTTCGTCAACACCATGCAGCAGGGCGCCACCTTTGCCCTCACCCCCTACGTCACCTCGGCCTTCCAGCAACACTCGCTCACGCCCACCGTCAACATCGTCAGCCAGATCATTGGCGGCGTCTTCAAGCTCACCCTCGCCAAAGTCCTCGATGTCTTTGGCCGACCCCAGGGCTACCTGCTCTCCGTTGTGCTCACCACCGTCGGTCTCGTCATCATGGCCCTCTGCCGCAATGTAGAGACGTACGCCACCGCCCAGGTCTTCTACTGGATTGGCTTCAGCGGTCTCGACTACTGTCTGAGCATCTTCATCGCCGACACGTCGTCCCTGCGCAACCGTGGCCTCGTCTTTGCCTTTTCCAGTTCGCCCTACATCATCACCACCTGGCTCTCTGGTCCCATCTCCGAGGCCTTTCTCAACGGGCCGGGCTTCCGATGGGGCTTCGCCACCTTTGCCATCGTCACACCCCTCGTGACTTTGCCGCTCTACGTGCTCTTCATGCAAAACTACTACAAGGCCAAGCGTCAAGGCCTCGTTGCCAGTCGCAAGAGCGGCCGCACCGTCGCCCAGTCGCTAGTCCACTACGGCCGCGAGTTTGACATTGTCGGCGTGCTGCTCATCTCCGTCGGCCTCACCCTCTTTCTCATGCCCTTCAACATCTACACACATCAGGAGCGGGGCTGGGCCTCGCCCCTCATCATCGGCCTACTCGTCTCCGGCCTCGTCCTCATGGGACTCTTCGGCGTCTGGGAGAGCTACTATGCTCCTGTGAAATTCATTCCCTACTCGCTCCTCATGGACCGTACCGTCTTTGGCGCCTGCGCCCTCGCCGCCGTCACCTTTGTGAGCTTCTACATTTGGGATGCTTACTTCCCCTCCTTCCTGCAGGTCGTCAATGGCCTCTCCGTCACCCAAGCCAGCTACGTGTCGCAGATATACAGCGTGGGCTGCTCCATTTGGGCCGTCATCGTTGGCCTCCTGATCCGCAAGACGGGCCGCTTCAAGTGGCTGGCGCTCTACTTTGGTGTTCCCCTGCTCATCGTAGGCGTGGGCCTGATGATAAGGTTCCGCCAGCCCAACGTCAACGTTGCCTATATTGTCATGTGCCAGATCTTCATTGCCGTCGCCGGCGGCACAATTGTCATATGCGAGCAGACGGCCGTCATGGCCGCCGCCTCGCACCAGTTCGTTGCCGTCCTCCTCGCCGTCGAGGGCATCTTCGCCGCCATTGGCGCGGCCGTCGGTCTCACTGTTGCTGCCGGCATCTGGCAAGCCGTATTTCCTCGGAAGCTCCGCGAGTACCTGCCGGTTGAGGAGCTCAAAAACCTGGACAAAATATACGGCCGTCTGGACATGCAGCTGTCATATCCCATCGGCTCGCCCGCTCGTAAAGCCATACAGGAGGCGTACGGCGATGGTCAGAAGATGATGCTGGTCTGGGGGACCTCTGTTCTGATTATTGCTGTCATTGCTACAGCTGCATGGCGGGATATCAATGTCAAGCATATCAAGCAAGTCAGGGGAAACGTAATTTAATGTGATCAACGACGATTAATCTTGGGCCGCTCTGGGGAGGGTCTACATCTAAAGACGCACAATAGAAGCCTGAATACATGAGTCATGCAAAGATACCGTCCCCATCAAGACGCCGAACACATGGTCACTCAAAGCCGTCTTCGACGAGATCAAGGAGACGAAAGGAGACGATGAATACCGAGCCTGACTGAAGAATATCTTGGACCTAGAAGACGAGAAGGCAATAAGCGAGGTCCACTTCATGCAATATCCCCGTCAAGATATCACAATCCTTTGCCCCATGTTCACTGCTGGGGTTTCATGTTGTCGTGGAGAACGAGAAGCAGGCAATTCATGCAATCATCTCGAGGCAATTGACTCTTTTCGTCACGAGGGCGTCATCTTCTGCTGCACGGTAGTTTACTATGCCATTGCGATTTATTCGTCCTCTAGTCCAGCACTTACGCTCACTGTTGCTAAATTCTCCATTTGCTCCTCCGTACGCAAGAGTTCCTGCTCTTTGGTACTTTCAGGATCCCTCGAACGCCGGTCATTTCTAACATGTCCATCTATTTTCAGCCCTTTCAAGCCCAAAAGCGGTCGTTAGGCCTCAACCTCAGGCGTGAGGTTCTTCTGCGTGCGACCACCAAGTCCAATCCAATCCCAGCAGACTATTTCGTTCCGTCAGTACTGTGCCGCTTCGTAGGCACTCGAATTCGCAACACTTACTGGTAAAGCCGAGATCATCCTTGAAGTAGGATTCCCGCACATCCTCGCCGAAGACGGTGCCGTCGGGGCCAGAAGCAACGGCCGTCTTCCCGATCGCCAGCCCAATCATGGCTGGCACCGTGGTGAACTCCATAAATGACGGTTCCTGGCCGACTCTCTCCTTCAGCACCGTCTTGTGGATGTTCTGTGCCACGTAGTGTCCGCCGTGCATGGCTGCGCCCGCACGCTTAATGCCGGACCACTTGGCCAGGTCGCCGGCGCAGAAGTGGTGCTCGTTGTTGGCGGTTCCGGGTAAGAATTGTTGGCTGCAGAGCAATGTCAGCGCTAAGGAGCTTTGCTAATGAGTCGCAAGTGTGATCATGACATACTTGGCCTGGATCTTGACGTAACCCTCCTCGTCGACTGCCGAAGAAGGCAAGTAGGTAGATGTGGGGATGCTCTTGGAGAGAGCCATGATGACCTGGCTGGCGAACATCTTATCTCCGTTTGTGAACTCCAGCTCATACTTGGTCGAGCCATCCAGGGTCTCGACCCTCTTGGTGCTGGCCACACGGTGGGCCATCAATACGTCGACGCCAGTCTCCCTGAGAAGCTCCAGAGACTTGTCCTTGCACTCGTCTGACAGATCCTCGGATGACAACAACTTGTCTCTCGAGTGCACAAGTGTGACTTTGGCATTGGGTTGGACGTCCCTGAGCTCTGCGGCCATCTCAATACCTACAGCTCCGCCACCGACAACGACAACGCCATGTTGGGCGTTGGTGACAGCATGGATATGCTCCTCGGCTTCGAGCAGATATTGCTTGCGAGTCAGGGACTGTGGCACCACCGGCCACACCCGCCGCAAGCCAGTGGCAGCCAGGAAGAAGTCATAATCATGGGTCGTGGTCTCCTTGGTGGTGTTGTCAATGGTTGTGGCCTTCTTGGCCTCACAGTCGACGCTGGACACGGCGCCGTGGACAAACTTGACATGAGGGCTCTGCAGTCCAGGAAGGTCCTGGAACTTGACCCAAGCCTTCTTCGCGTAGGCAGCGTCGGCGAGAGCCAGCGGCGACCCAATCAGGTGAACTACTCATCAAGGTCAGAGGGTCGAGCGTAGCGCTGGTCTGGGGCCTGAAGACGCACAGAAGCCATCCCTCTCATCGGCAATGGTAATGTCCCAGTTGACGTGTGGCAGCTCCGCATGGTGAATGTACGGCTGTTGCGCCATGCGCGGGGATAGGCCCTGGCCCAAGTCTAGCAGGTTGGCGGCGGC
Source organism: Tolypocladium pustulatum (assembly GCA_024340155.1). Classification (NCBI taxonomy): domain Eukaryota; kingdom Fungi; phylum Ascomycota; class Sordariomycetes; order Hypocreales; family Ophiocordycipitaceae; genus Tolypocladium; species Tolypocladium pustulatum. The sequence continues at coordinate 130,786 of JALHBY010000094.1, forward strand.
CGAGAGACCGCAGTACGAGCCGCCGGCGATGAACACCCTGACGGTGGGAGCGTCTGCGTGTGAAATGGAACCCATTTTGACGGCGTCGCGGGGCAAGCTTGCGATTTGGCGGGTATGGACGATGAAAGAAGAGGAGGAAGCAGCGGGAAGAGAGGCAGATGGCAGACGTTTGCTGCGGGCTCTGCAGTGTACGGATACAGAGTGAAGATGGGGGAACAGAGCTCCACAAGTGGAGAGGGACTTTGCAAGTGGTTGGAGGCCCGCGGCTGGACGAATACTCGGCCTACTCGTACTCGGACTGAACGGCCCGGTCAAGAAGCAGGCGGTGATGCGATGCAGAGATGGTGACGAGAAAGACTGGCATGAAGAGACGGAACGGGCAAACGAAGTGTTCCTCATCCGGGGTGAAGTGCGAGCGCAAGGGTTGGTAGCCCTCTTCAAAGTCGATGTTGATAGCCACCCGTGGAGGAAGAGGAATTTGTACGCTCCGTCGCTTATAGACGGGCTCGGCAATACACGACGGAGGGACAGGAGAAACCGGCCCAGGGCACGCCAAGGATGGAGGCCTGGCGAGCGGGGGACGGCCGCATTTACTGTACAGGAGTTGGGGAGTCGCAGATCCACGCTGGTGGGTACGGAGCTTATCAGATCCGCTCGCGTTGCACAACGAAACCCGCCTGGAGTACCTCCGATGTGGCCTGACGGAGATACCTTAGGCATCAACCTTGGTCCAGCAGCAGCAAGTTGAGCCAGCCATTCCCACGCCGGTCGAGGAACCACCGAGAATCTGGTGGTAGAGGGGCCATTGATGATTCTGCTGCGCCGAGGCGGCCAGGCCAGGGTCCGGCTGATGCCTCCACCAAGCTACGCCCGTCGAGCTGGTGCGGCTGTGGCTGGCTCGAGAGAAATTATCTGATCCGAAGGACCCACACCCGCTAAGCCGGACCTCAGACGGCGCCGCCCCTTGGGCTTGGGCGGCAGGTATCGGTACAAGACAGGGATGCCCGCTCGACGAGCACGGCCAGAGAGCATTGCAGGTACGGCCGCGATACCTGGCGGTACCTGGGCGTGTCAGGCACAGAGGGGCGCGGTGGATGCATCCAGCGTCCATCTCATCTAATCTGATTTTTTTGCCCTCGACGCTCGGCGTCTCTTGGCGGCAAGGGTCGGGTACAGGCGAGATGCCGCCGCCGCCGCGGGCACATACCATACCATACGAGACATACCGAAGAGTGAGAGCCGTCATTGCTGGCGGCAGATGCAGAGGGACGAGCCGGAACCGGCGATGACGGTCAGTGAATGCATGCCCTGCGAGTAAGCACTTCATGGTATACTCGTAGCAGTGTGCAGAGGGCCTCGAGGGAAACAATCCCGGCAGGTGCTGGCTGGACCCGTCCCCGTCGAGCGGTTGCACTCTTACTCGTAGCTAATCCCCGCTTTCTCTACCAGACCTGCACTTTGCGCGTCAGCGATGCCAGGCCAGGGTAATCCTTCGCCGATCCGCAGGACCACTCTTCCCCTTCTTCTCTCTCAACACGGCCATGTGCATGTCTTTGTCTTGCGTGCCGCCGCCGCCGCCTGCATCGCCTGCCTTGCCTTATCAAGTCTGTTGCTGACCTGCTGGTGAGCCCGGGCTGTAAGAGCAAATCATGGGCGCCAAAGACGAGGCTCCTACCGAGCCGGCTGTCGTGACCTCACCCGAAGGTGGCACGGCGCCGGTGGCGGCTGCAAAGGAGTCAGGCCCGGTCGAAAAATCTACTGTACGTCACTCACTGTCCAGGCAGTAAAGTCCCCTTGACCAGAGACGAGCCGCCATCAACACCAAGCAAGAGCTAACACCGCCTGCGTCGCAGTTCGGCAAGGGCCTCTTCACCTATTTCCGCCTCCTCTTCTACGCAAGCCCAACATGGCTCGACATCCTCTTGCTCGTCGTGGGCACCATCAGCGCCGCGGCCTCGGGCGTGCCCTTCCCCATCATGGGCATAATTTTCGGTCAGCTCCTCGACAACCTCAATGACGCCTCCTGCGAGGTCCGCGACGCCCAGCCCACGGGCGAGCTCCAGTCGGACATCAACAAAAAAGTCGTCATCCTCGTTCTCATCGCCATCGGCAGCCTCGTCTCCATCTTCGTCTATGCCGTCTCATGGGGCCTCTTCAGTCGCCGCCTCGAGGCGCGTCTCAGGGACCGTTACTTCAAGACGCTGCTGCGCCAAGACGCCACCTTTTACGACACGCGCCAGGCTGGCGAGCTGTCGTCGAGGCTCAACACGGATATCCAGACGGTGCAGTCCGGCACTTCGGAAAAGGTTGGTATCTGCATCGGCTGCTTCTCCTTCTTCGTCACGTCGTACGCCGTCGCTTTCACAAGAGACGCCCAGCTGGCAGGCATCCTCATCTGCCTGATACCGGCGTTTTTCCTCATGGCTGGCGTCGGCAGCGTATTCACCCAAAGGTTTGCGACCCGCATGTCCGACTCGATTGCCTCGGCCTCGTCCATCGCCCAGGAAGCGCTGTCCCACATTGCCGTGGTGCAAGCCTTTGGCGCCGGCCGCCGGCTGGAAGCAAAGTTTGCCTCGCGAATGATGAAGGCCAGGGGAGACGGCATCAAGAAAGCAATTACGGCAGCAACGCAGGCCGGGACTCTTTACTTCATCGCCTATGCGGCCAATGGATTGGCTTTCTGGCAGGGAAGTAGGAAGATTGCCCAGGCCGTTGAAGACGGGGGCAGCGACGTCTCTGTCGGCAGAGTCTACACGGTCATCTTCCTTCTAGTCGATGGTAAGCAAGCCCCGACGTGTTCGAAAATGGCACCAACTCACCATTTCTCCAGCCTGTGTAATTCTTGGATCGATAGCTCCTCTTCTGCCACTTCTCGGCGCGGCAGCATCCTCGTTCAAGAAGCTCCGCGCCGACATCGAAAGCCACTCAGCCATCGACTCCCAGGCTGATACCGGCAAGAAGCTCCCGACGTCGATGGCAGGGTCGGTCGAGTTCCGCGGCGTGTCCTTCGCCTATGTGTCTCGACCAAACCAGCCTGTGCTGAAAACAGTTTCGTTCAACTGCCCGGCTGGCAAGCACACGGCTCTTGTTGGCTTGTCTGGCAGTGGAAAATCGACTGTTGCAGGCCTCACGGCGAGAATATACGACCCAACGGAAGGTTCCGTTCATCTCGATGGTCATGACCTGAAGACGCTGAACGTGAAGAATCTGCGAAGCTTTATGAGTCTCGTTCAGCAGGAGCCTTCGTTGCTGGATCGTTCAATTCTCGAAAACATTGCCTTGGGCGTGCTCAACTCGCCCTGGCCGGCGCATCAGCGATTCCAGTCTGTCATTCTCGGGCCAGGACTTAGTGAAGTTGCTGCCAGCGTTAGGAGCGGCAAGGGTCTGACCGATGCTGCGCAGTCCTTGAGTCAGGACATGGCTGATTTGGTCACCATGGTGCGAGAGGCTGCGTCCCTGGCGGACGCATCAACTTTCGTCGAGAGGCTGGAATACGGCTATGGTACCGAGGTGGGCATCGGAGGAAAGCTTGTCAGCGGTGGACAGAGACAGAGGATCGCTCTTGCGCGTGCCTTGATTCGGGATCCCAAAATCCTCATACTGGACGAGGCAACGGCATCCTTGGACTCGGCTAGTGAGCACCGCATTCAGATGGCCATTGAATCCATTGCCAAGGATCGAACGCTCATAGCTATTGCTCATCGACTGTCCACCATTAAAAATGCGGACAACATCATCGTCATGAACAACGGCGAGGTCATTGAGCAGGGCACACATCTGGATCTCATGGCCCTGAATGGATCCTATGCTGGCATGGTTCGCCTGCAAAACGTCGAGTCGGAACAGCACGACGACGTCCCATCCATTACGAGCACGGCAAAGGGCGACACCGACGCCCTTTCAACCGAGAAGGACTCGATGCTTGAGGAAAAGGTCGCTGAGAATGAGAAAGCGCAAGGAAAAGAACCTGAAGCCGAAGCAAATAGTTCTGACGCCGCCGCCGAGCCCCATGAGCTGGACTCGAACAAGTCTACCGGACAAATCCTCAAACAGCTCTCCGCGCTGGCGAGACCGGATCTGCTATTCCTAGTCCTCGCCATCTTTGCCGGCGTCATCGTCGGTGGCAGCTTCACGGGAGCCGGTGCCATCTTCGGCAACACCGTGGGAAGTCTCAGCCCCTGCAATCCGGCAGACCACATTCGATGGGCTGGCAAGTTCTTTGGCGGCATGTTCTTCATGCTCGCCTGCGTAGAGCTCCTTGCAAACTCCATCAGCTGGTCTGGGTTCGGGTACGTGGCAGAAAACCTCCTGTACAGGATCCGCGTCCTGTGCTTCCGATCCCTCCACGAGCAGGGCATGGACTGGCACCAGTCCGGTGACCACACGCCAGCGTCGCTCCTGTCCGTCATCACGGCTGATGCCGCAGCTGTTGGCGGCTTCAGTGGCTCCATAATGGGCACAATGTTCTCCATTGTCGTCAACTTCATCATTGCCATCACAGTCTCGCACATCATAAACTGGAAGATTGCGATTGTCTGCCTGGTGATGGTGCCGATCCTTCTCGCATCAGGTATTCTGCAGCTTCGCGCCTTGTCAAGGTTCGAGCGCAAGCACTCTGGAGCTTTTACCAAGGCCATCGGAATCACCGTGGAGGCTGTGAACTCGTTCAAGACCGTCTCGTCATTGTCGCTCGAGCAAGAGGTCTTGGGAAGCTACCGCCGAGCTCTCAGAGCTCCGCAGAAGGAGATGGCCCTTGCCAGCGCCCACGCCAACCTCTGGCTCGCAATCTCCAACAGCACAGGCGGTATGATATACGCCTTCGCGTACTGGTGGGGTTCGACAAAAATCACCAAGGGCGAGGCCACGCCAACCCAGTTCTTCATTATCCTGATCTCCATGCTCGTCAGCGCGCAGCTCTGGGGTAATATGTTTACCTTGGCGCCTGAAATCTCGAGAGCGCGGGAGGCTGGCTCGAGGATTCTGAGCCTCATGGATCTTGGTTCCACCAAAAGTCTCTCAGTCAAGGGCTCTGAGCGTGTCGCCACCGGGCAGAGGCACGAGGACGTCGAGGCAAGTGGTGACGCAGCGCCAAAGTCTGCCTCTGGGAATAGGGGAGCGACTGTAGTCTTTAGGGATGTGTCGTTTGCGTATCCTGCTCGGCCACACGCTCCGATTCTGCAGAACATGTCCTTTACCATCCAGGCTGGCCAGTTCTGCGGCCTCGTCGGACCGTCGGGAGCGGGCAAGTCTACCATCTTGTCGCTGGTGCAGCGAATGTATCGTCCCACCAGTGGAACGGTTGAGCTCAACGGCACGGACATCTGCGGCCGCGACGGGACAGAGTTCCGTGACGACATTGCCGTCGTTCCTCAGGACTGCGCCTTGTTCGATGGGACAATCAAGTTCAACGTCGGTCTGGGAGCGACGCCCGGCCATGAAGCGACGGACGCAGAGATTGAAGAGGCGTGTCGCCTGGCCAACATCCACGACACCATCGCGGCCATGCCTTTGGGCTACGACACCGAGTGCGGCCCCAACGGCTCCCGCATGTCCGGTGGGCAGCGGCAGAGACTGGCCATTGCGCGAGCACTGGTGCGAAAGCCACGGCTGTTGCTGCTCGACGAGAGCACGAGCGCACTTGACGCTGAAAGCGAGAAGGCGCTGCAGGAAGGGCTGGAGCGCGCGGCCAGGGGCATCACAGTCATTGCCATCACACACAGGCTTCACACGGTACGCAAGGCCGATGTCATCTTCGTCGTCGAGGGCGGCAAGGTGGTGGACAAGGGCCGGCACGAGGAGCTGGTGGAGAAGAGCGAAAGTTACAGGATCAACGCCTTGCAGCAGATGCTTGGATCATAAAAGTACGAATGCTTTTGAGTAGCCAAATCAAATGTGACGGGACGAAATATCAGCCATATAGACGGGAGACATCGGGAGGCGAGCGATAATGCAGCGGGCAGGATGGGTGCATTGTACATATTACCAAGCACGGCTAGCATATCTGCATGGCCAAGTTCGAGTGTTTGAGGCGTTTTAATCTTCAATTCCGTTGCAGTCTCGTGGTTTCAAGACAGGTTTCTCTCACCACTGAAGCAACAACGTGCCGTGGACGCGTCAGGTCACATGGCCGCTGGAGCGTCAGCTGTCGCGAATACCATCCTGCCGGATCCCGTAATGAGCGCCCGCTGATTCGCCGGGGCGCTGACGTGCCTGCAGCGCATTACGGCATCGAGGCGCAGTGCCTTAGCAGCCTCACCTGCGCTGCCGTGCACACCAACGCCAGACTTGTTATAATATCCACTTCGTCCCAACCTGCCTTATCGCGACTCCCGTGCCATCACCCTCAGCTCCTCGATGCGATAGCCCAGGCCGCCTTCACAATTCCGCCTCCGGCCCGCCTCCAGCATCCCTCCTCCGCTCGTGGCGCGAGCCCCACCTCCCACATCGCTGAGACGAGCAATCGGACCTCGACCGGCGGCCATCGTGAGCGAGGAGGGAGCGCACACATCGACGACCCCCTCGTCCACCCGCAGAACGTGGACGCGTACGAGCTTTCCGACTACCGCGACATCCAGGTGCGCGCCGACGCCGACGACCGCGAGAGCCGACGACGGGAGAAAAGAGCGCTTAAACGCCAGTGGCTCGAGACACGGGACGAGATGAAGTTTTCCCACAGCATCCAGTTCAATGCTGTTCCGGATTGGAGCAGCCACTACATTGCGTACAGCAATCTCAAGAAGCTGTGAGTATCGATTCGTATCGCCGAGTGCGTAAAGCAGGGTTTGCCGCTGACACTGCGCCTCTCTAGAATCTATTTCCTCGAGAAGTCTGCTGCCCAGAGCCGGGCCGCCGCCGACTCCGAGTCGAGGCCTCTCATCGCCAATGAAGAGCCCGAAGAGGTCTTCAGCAAATCCCTAGGGATTGAGCTGGAGAAGATAAGCTCCTTCTACGTTGCCAAGGAGGGCGAGCTGCTCGACGAAGTCAACATGCTGCTGCGCGACGTCGGGGACCGGGAGCGGCCTTCGATCGATGGAACGGCTCCGCTACACAGAATCTCCTCTGAAGGTCACCGCGGTAATGGCCACGGGCGTGCGGCCAGCTTCACGGGGCCCACATCCGAAGACGAGGAGGGCATCGAAGACAGCGCGAGCGAGGACGACGAGACTACGGGCCTGACCAAGGCGAGGAGCAGCAACGCCGGGGGCAGGAGGCGCACCGTTGCCAACATCGGCCACCCCCAGGACCTGGCGGCTTCGTCGGAGCTCGGCCGCTCTGCGCGTAGACACAGCATGACCTACGATGACTACGGTGACCAATCCATGCTGTTCGCCCCAGGGCTGTACTCGTCCGGCATCATGCTCAAGAAGCGCATCATCAGCCTCTACGTGCAGCTGTGCGAACTCAAGTCCTATGCGCAGCTGAACAAGACGGGCTTCAGCAAGGTTCTCAAGAAGTTTGACAAAATTCTCGACAAGGAGCTCAAGACGGAGTACATGCGCGCCCATGTCGACACGGCGTACCCATTCAAGGACGAGACGAGGCAGGTGATTGAGGACAACATCGCCAAGATGGAGGCTGCCTACACCGACGTTGTCACGGGGGGCGACACGGAACTGGCCAAGCGGGACCTGCGATCTCACCTGCGCGAGCACGTTGTTTGGGAGCGCAACACTGTGTGGAGAGACCTCATCGGGATAGAGCGTCGAGGGGAGGCAGCACGGCTCGGACAGACCTTGCTCGGCCAGGACCAAAGCATAGCCCCGAGGCGGTTGCAGGGCGACGACGACAAGGGCCCTGCCGTCACACAGATCCATACTCCGCTGGGCCGACTGTCGCTGCCGGTGTGGCTGGCTAGCGGATCCATGATGACGCTGGTGGTTTCCCTTGCCATCTTCTTCGTGCTCCTGTTTGCTCCCATAATGAAGAAGCCCGAGCAGCAGAATTGCCTGGCGATGCTCGTATTCGTCAGCCTTCTCTGGGCCACCGAGGTATGTAATGCTCGCTGCGAAAGTCAGACAATGTTGATTCTAATACCGCTCAGACCATCCCACTGTTCGTCACCTCGCTGCTCATCCCCTTCTTGTCCGTCGTCCTCAGGGTCGTACGCGACGAAGGGAGCGGCAAATCCCACAAGCGCCTCAACTCCAAGCAGGCAACGGAGGCAATCTTTGCCTCCATGTGGAGTCCCGTCATCATGCTGCTGCTCGGCGGCTTTACCCTGGCGGCCGCACTCTCCAAGTGCAAGATTGACAAGCGGCTGGCAACACTCATCTTGAGCAAGGCCGGCACGCAGCCAAAGACCGTTTTGGTTGCCAACATGTTCGTTGCGGCCTTTGCGTCCATGCTTATCAGCAACGTCGCTGCTCCCGTTCTCTGCTACTCCATCATCGAGGTACGAACACCCGTCCTGCCAAGTATGCTTACGCTAACAATGACAGCCCATGCTACGAACCCTCCCTTCGGACTCAAACATGTCCAAAGCCGTCATCATCGGGATCGCACTTGCCTCCAACATTGGCGGCATGCTGTCGCCAATCGCCTCGCCACAGAACGTGGTGGCCATGGGCATCATGAAGCCCGAGCCCACGTGGCTGCAGTGGTTCTTCATCGTCATCCCTGTTGGCGCCGTATCGTTGATACTTATATGGCTCCTTTTACTGGTGACTTTCCAGCCCGGCAAAGGCACGACCATCTCGCCCATCCGGCCGCTGAAGGAGCGGTTCACGGGCGTCCAGTGGTTTGTGGCAATCATCACCGTGGCCACAATCGCGCTGTGGTGCGGCAGCCATCAGCTCGAGGGCGTCTTTGGCGACATGGGCGTGATTGCAATCATCCCAATTGTGCTCTTCTTCGGCATTGGCATACTCACAAAGGAGGACTTCAACAACTTTCCCTGGACCATCATCATCCTGGCAGCGGGAGGCCTGTCTCTGGGCAAAGCCGTCAGGTCGTCGGGCCTCCTGCACACCCTGGCGCAGATTGTCTCAAAAAACGTCGAGGGCATGAGCATGTATGGCATCCTGTTCGTCTTCTCGACGTTGATCTTGGTGATTGCGACTTTCATCAGCCATACGGTGGCTGCGCTCATCTTCCTGCCCCTCGTCTTCGATGTCGGTGTGGCCATGGAACAGCCACATCCGAACTTGCTGGTCATGGGAGGCGTCCTTATGTGCAGTGCGGCCATGGGCCTGCCCACGAGTGGCTTCCCCAATATGAGTAGGTTTTCGTCAGCCCGCCTGCGGTGTGAGAGTTTGCTGACACGGCATAGCTGCCATTATGAAGGAGGACGCAGCTGGCCAGAGATATCTGCGGGTGAGGCACTTTATCAGCAGAGGCGTGCCGAGCAGTATCATAACGCTGGTTGTCGCCCTCACGCTTGGTTACGGCCTCATGGAGGTGGCGGGCTTGGACTGAGAGGTGGCCGGAGAAGACGATAGCATACTGTGACATAGGCCATGCTCAATCTTTCAAAGACTGTAGAACATATGTAGTAGTGGGTGAAAAACGTTCAGAAGACCCAAGAAATGTCAGATATATAGACGTCGAATTTAAACGTCACCAATGTCCGTGTGAATTTGCACTGTAATACTGTGCAATTGACGGCCGCCTGAATGCGCTGACGTCGTTGGCGCCAGCCGGTCTCGTCAGGCGGCCGCTGGCGCCGCAGCTATCCCCTCCTCCACTCCACGCCCATCTCAACGCCCCGACTCTCAACTGTCATTTCAGCTCGCAGCCATACATGGGAGCTGCAGCGCATGTCTAGATCGTCAGAGGTCTGATGCGCGTCTTTCCGCGATAGTGCAACGGGCCCAGAGCTGGCCAGCTAGCGCCATGCTCTCCGCGTTCACGGCACGACCCATCATCGAGCTTCGGCAGCGGGACAAGTCGAGGATCGAGACCATCCTCGCGCATGGTGCGGACCCCGCGAGCGCGCACCCCATCTCTTGAGACTACAGACGAGGGCTGAGACTGATCGTGGCTTTAGGCGATCGCATTCTCGTTGGCCTCAACAGTGGCGCCCTGCGAGTGTATCGCCTGAACGAGCAGCCCCCCCCTCAGAATGGCCCTCTACCGCCTACAGACGCTGATGGCTCTCCTCCAAATGACGACCGGCCCGATTCGTCGCGGGGTTCTGGCAAATCGACGGATCTGCTGCGCGAGATTGACAAATTCTCTACACGCGCGATAGAGCAACTCGCCATCATCAAGGAGGCCAACACTATCGTGTGCCTCTCCAACTACCACGTCTCCCTCCACGACCTACAATCATATGAGCTCATCGAGACGCTTGGCAGGTCGAAGAACGCTTCCTGCTTTGCGGTGACATCGAACATTGTCAAGGATCCCGCTACCGGCATACCCGAGATCATCAGCCGCCTGGCCGTTGCCGTGAAGCGGCGGCTGCTCCTATGGAGCTGGCATGAAAGCGAGCTTGCTGACGCTGTGAGCGAAGTACTCCTGTCGGAATCGATCCGGACTGTCACGTGGGCGAGCGCGACGAAGCTGGTGTGTGGCATGAACGGCGGCTACGTCATGGTCGATGCTCTCACACACGAGGTAGAGGACATTGTGAGCCCGGGAACGGTGGGAGGCTCCAGCCAAGGAAGTCGCTTTGGTGCGGTTAGCAGCGCTGGCATGGGCTACATGGGCTTGGGAGGATACATGCCGAAGCCGCTAGTAGCGAAGCTGGCGCAGGGCGAACTGCTGCTGGCCAAGGACATCAACACGTTGTTCATCAGCGACGACGGGAAGCCGCTGGAGCGAAGGCAAATACCGTGGGCGTCCGCGCCGGAATCCATTGGATATTCGTATCCATACATTGTGGCTCTGCAACCACCATCCAAGGGTTCTCTCGAAGTTCGCAATCCGGACACGCTCTCTTTGCTGCAGACCATCTCTCTCCCAGGAGCCGCGCAGCTTCACTTTCCTCCACCCACAAGCAGTCTTGCACATGCTGGCAAAGGGTTTCACATCTCGAGTGAGCGATGTGTGTGGAAGATGGGCGCGACAGATTATGACGCACAAGTCGAAGAGCTGGTGGAGAGTGGCAAGTTTGACGAGGCCATAAGCCTCCTAAACATGCTAGAGGATGCGTTGCTCAAGAGCAAGACGGGGACGCTCCGGGAAGTCAAGATGCTAAAGGCCGAGATGCTGTTCAGGAAAAAGAAATACCGGCAAGCGCTAGACTTGATGAACGAGGACGACGTTCACGCTCCTCCGGAAAGGGTCCTGAAGCTGTTCCCGCCTCAAATCTCTGGAGAGCTGTCGCAGTGGGCTCACGATGGAGAAGACAACGACGCCGATAGCTTACCAGGAAAGACGGCCAATGGGACAAAATTCAGCGCTCCAGAAGAAGAAGCTGCTGCCCCTTCGTCGCCGCAAAACGTGGGCATAGGGTTTGCGAAGCTATTCAGGGGTTCTCATAAGAAAATGCCATCAGACGTGGCGTCCACTGCATCGGTGAGGAAGGAGACTGTGGAGGACGATGACACGGAGAGTGCTCGGGAAGCTACTCAGGCGGAGGATGGGCCACTCGGAGGCAAGGACCTTACCAGAGCCGTCTTGGAACTAAACAGCTATCTTGCTGGGACCCGCGCGCGTCTTCAACGAGTCATCGATCCGGTGACTGGCAAGCTGAAGCCCCGGACGGACAGCCAAGGATCGACCGAGGACGCTGCGGAGAGATTCTTGAGGACGACGCAAAGCGAGTCCGAGCAGAAGCTTGAAGAGGAACTCCGAGACACCTTTCGGCTGGTTGATACCACACTGTTCCGCGCATACATGTTTTCGCAGCCATCGCTGGCTGGCTCTCTTTTTCGGATACCCAACTTTTGCGATCCAGAGGTGGTCAACGAGAGACTGCTGGAACATGACAGATACACTGAGCTGGTTGACTTCTTCTACGGCAAGAAGCTGCACAAAGAGGCTCTAAGCCTACTCCATAGATTTGGGTCGGCAACGAAGCCGGATGAGGCGGCTCCCACCCTGCATGGCCCGGACCGCACGATTCAATATCTCCAAAACCTACCGCCCTCGGAAATTGATATCATACTCGAGTACGCAACATGGACGCTGCAAGCCAACTCCGATTATGCCATGGAGATCTTCACCGGCGACACAGAGAACGCCGAGACACTACCCCGGGACCGCATCGTTTCATTCCTTCGTAGCATAGACACGAAGCTGGAGAGGCGGTACTTGGAGCACATCATCAACGAGCTCGACGACACGACGGCTGACTTTCACAACCGCCTGGTGGAGTTATATGTGAGGAACCTCGGCGATATGAGCAAGGGAGACGAGTGGGACAGCCTCATGAACAAGTTCGTCACATTTCTGCGGGATTCGCGGGCGTTGTATGGCTTGATGAGGGCGTTTGGACTGATACCCAAAGACGGTACGAGGAGCGCTTTTACCCAAAGCAAAAAGTTCATGAGATGCTGACATTCTGCAGATCCAGCGTTTTACGAGGCCCAAGCAGTGGTCCTCAGCAACATGAAACAGCACCGGCAGGCTTTGGAGATTTATGTCTTTAGCATGCAGGATTACAGCAAAGCGGAGGAGTATGACCCCTCTCACACATGACCGTTTGACAAGATTCTGACAGGAGCAGGTACTGCAACCGCGTGTACAAGTCACAGGAAACTTCATCTGCGCCGCCGCAAGTCAACACGAATGACACATCTTCTGTTGATTCGGATGATGCTACGAAATCAATATACCACACTCTACTCTCCTTGTATCTGCAACCACCGTCCGCTCACAAGCCGCTGCTTGAGCCCGCACTGGACCTTCTCTCGAAACACGGTTCTCGACTCCCAGCTACGTCGACGCTTGGCCTGATCCCAGACGATCTTCCCGTCGGTGCCCTCGAAGCCTACTTCCGCGGGCGCATACGCTCAGCCAACAGCCTGGTCAACGAGTCCCGGATCGTCGCCGGGCTGCGCAAGGCAGAGGGCCTCTCCACGGCGGCTCTCCTGCACCTCGGTGAGGGTGTGGCGGGCGGGCAGGGCGGACGCAACAGGCACGTCACCATTACCGATGAGCGGCACTGCGTCGTCTGTCACAAGAAGCTCGGGAGCGGGGTGAGGATCGGCGGGAGTGTGGTCGCCGTGCTTCCAGACAATACGGTGGTGCACTATGGTTGTCTGAACAGGGCGACGGGGCAGAAGGCCGACACTGCGCGGTCGCCGAGCTGGAGTCGACGCTTCTAGATGTGTTTTGATGTTGTTGTTTGCCCTCTCGCGCGGGAGTCGTTGGCTAAGCGTTGGCGGCAGCTTGCTTGATAGCGGAATACCCCCTGGCGCGCGTGTATGCAGCTTGTCGTCGTTGGAACCGCGCAGTGAAGACTTGACGTGGCTCGCTCAATCCCCCTCCTCGGGGACCTCCTCGCCGTAGTTTTGCTCCTCCTTTTCCTCGTCGACGGCGGGCTTCGCAGCGCCGTCGCGCGCCTTGTCCTCGTCCATGCGCTGCGTGAGCGCCTTGTTAACCTGGTCCTGCGTGTCGGCAACGGCGCTGCGCAGAGCCTCGAGGTACGCCGTCTTGTCGGCGACGCTGTCGGATGGCGGCGCGAGGATGCTCGCCGCGACGCTGAAGGGGTCGTTGGTGGGCGACGTGTACGCCGCGGTGAGGTTCAGGCTCTGTCGCTGAGACATTTTTTCTCCCCTTTCTTGTATTTTATTCTCCGAGTAGCGATTGGCTTGTGATGGCGTCGTGATTTCTCGCATGCGTTGCGTGTCGAGAAGAAGAATGGGATGTGGAAAATTAATAACGAGGTTGGCTCCGCATCGGAATCGGCGGTTGTTGCGGCTGCTTGAGCTAGGGCCAGCGCGGGGTTGATACGTCAGGGCTGCGCAGCATGGGTCCTTCTCCAGCTTTACTGCATCGTATCGCCTTGCATCGTCGCCTCGCGCTGCCTCGTGGTGTCTTCGATTTTGTCTCCCTGCATCCCAACCTGCTTTTGCGAAGCTGCGTCCCACGCCAACCGGCCCGCCACGGCACACCAGACAGACGTCGTTTGCCCAGGCTCGACAGACAGGACATCATCCTCTCCCTCCCCTTGCGTCATCGAACCAACAATCACCTGCCCTGCCCTCCAACCCGATGTTCCTGCGACATACCAGCACCTCAGCCTGAGTCAAGATGTAACGAGCCCCACAAGCATCCCGCGACAATGCAGTCTGGTCAAGCACCAACCTCATCGCGGCCGCAGGGCCGCCCTCCAGGCGGTTTCCCTGCGACCCCCTCCATGAACGCCCACCAGCCCGCGGCGCCCACGCAACCACCTCCTCTCGGCAGCGACTCGTCGGAAAGCGAAGACGGCAGCGGCAGCGGAAGCACCAAGAACAGGAACAAGACCAGCAACAGCACCACCGCTGTCGCCACCGCTGCGCCAGTCATCACCGTCACCAAGACGCGCCAGCGGGACGACTCCCCCGCGACGCCCATCTACAAGCAGTTCTCAAACGGGAGCAGCGCCAGCCTGCACCAGAACTTCTCCCGGCCGGCTGCCACCGCGCGCCTCGTCACACCCAGCCTGACGTCGCCGCTGCACAAAACCCATTCGAGGAAGCATTCGGCGACGCAGGGCTTCTTCGACTCGAGCCTGCCCTCGACACATACCTCCAACCTGTCCCAAGTGGGCATGAACTCGCCGGGCTACGCAGCGGCGGCAGCGGCGGCGGCATCCTCGGCATCCTTGTCAGCAAGCCAGATGGCAGCCAAGGCGGCCGTCATGTCCCATCAGAACACCTCCCACGTGCGGCAGCGCTCGCAGACGGTACCCTTTCCCGGCGATGCCAACGATGGCTCGCGGCGCGGCAGCGGGAGCAAGGGACCTATGAGCCCACCAATGCTCAGCCTCACCGAAGCAAGTGCGCCGCGCGATACGTACTTTGGAAACCCAGGGACCTACGACAGAGTCGGCGGCACGCACTCTTCTGCGGCGGCGGCGGCGGCCAACGTCGTTTTCCCACGGTCAGGCCATAACTCGCCGAGGGAGAAGGCGTCATCACCTCAGTTTCCGCCGATCCCGCCGCCGCCGCCTCCTCCCACCTTGCCGGAGAAGCTGTCCATGAAGGCAGAAAAGTCAAAGGTCAAGCTCTTCTCGCGTCCCGGCAAGATCAGCACCAGCAAGGGGGATGCCAAGGACAAACCGCTGCCCAGCCCTGGCAAGATTGGGAGTGCGCTGTCGGCCCTCCAGCGGGGCAACTTCAGCACGACCAGCCTCGTCGAACCGCCCCCGCAGTCAATGTATAGCCTCAACAATTCGTCATCGGCCACTATTCGACCAATCGAGACCTCTGCCGAGGACAAGGGCAAGGAGAAGGAGAAGGAGAAGGAGAAGAAGCACCATTTCCTGTCGCGGCAGAAGCAGAAGCTCAAGGACGAGTATCACCTGCCGCTGTCGTCCATTGCGAGCAACTCTAAGCCGACGGATCCGAATGCGCCGAGCAGCTTATACAACTTCAATGTGCCCCCCAGTCCCGGCCCGAGCTCGTCAAGCTTCATCAAGGCTAAAAAGGACAAGAAGCTTGCTGAAAGGACAGATAGCCGTTTGGACAGCGAGTCGACGTTCACCCTGCAAGGCGACTACTTTGGACCCGGCAGCCTGCCGTCGCTGTCGCAGCAGTCTACGCTGTACGACCCCGTCGACCCTGGGAAGCTCGGGCTGCAGAACCACGTGTCCTTGGACGATGCCTGGCCATATCTGAAGGCGAAATTGCTCGTCATCTTCGAAGGCGAGGATCTCCGTCTGCCCGTGGAAGACTTCAACAGGGTCGTGCAGATGCACATCAAATACTGCATCCACAAGAGGTCTGCAAACGTCATGGTTGAGGATCTCCGTGAGCTCCTGGCCACTGGCTTTTCGTCCCTAGACCAAACGCTGCGGCTGACTCCAGAGGACCGTTTCCTTCCGACGCTCGTGGAGCTGTGGATGTTCACCTTCACCTCGATCCTCCCATACATGCAATCCGTCTTCCTGCCGCTTGACCTCGAGGTCTCGGGCCACGGCATCATCATGACCCCTGAGCAGGCTCGCGAGTTTTGGGGCGGCGTCGTGGCGGAGCCGACAGCGGCGGACAAGCCAGCCAGGGTGGCCGCCGCCGCGGGCGCGCTTGACGTCCGGCGGCTCGTACTCACCGCATACCGGGACATTGTCATCCTCCCTCGCTACGACACCCTCAAGAACATGTTCTCCCGCCTCTCCCTAGAATTCCTCCCCTCGTCCTTTGCCAACATGGCCCTGGCATCGCCACCACCCGAGGCCACCCTCTCCACCTCGCCGTCCGAGTCTTTCGCCTCCCTGGCCCGCCCCGGCACCGCCATGTCCCTCGACCCCTCGGTGGGATCCTACAACTCGACGAGCACGACGCTGCTCGGCGACGGCTCTGAACGCGGCCGCAGTCGCGCCGTCAGCAACGTCAGCTTCGGCTCCCACGGCAGCGAAAGCGGCGCTACGCGGCCTTACACCCCCTCGGGCGTCCAGATCCTCAGCAGCGTGCGTGAGCAGAACGTCGAGGACTCCAAGCAGGTCACCGACATGGTCGGCCGCATGCTGCAGTGCATGAGCGTACTGTCGAGCCTGGGCACCGTGGGCACGGCGCCCGGCGAAGAGGGCAGCAGGAGGATCGTCGAGCTGTGCCAGCTGCTCAAGCTGAACTGGCTGGGCAGGGGTCGAACGGGGAGGAACCGACGTGGCATTGTTGGCGGGAGAGTACGTAGGGACGACGTGAGGGAAGAAGTGCGTGTTGCCTGAGACGCTCGGAGAGGGGGCCTACGATTGACATGATTTTACGGCGGTGTTCCGAGGGAGTATTTTGGTATCAACAAGCTTTGCGGCGGGATTCATGGTACAGGAATTGGGCAGACAAGCGGCTCTCAGATACCATGATGTGTACAGCAGAGGCTCCCCGTGGGGAGTGTCTCGGATAGGCACAGAATACTTGAAATGAATATTCAAAATGTATTACTACTAAAAAGGACATTGGTGTCTACGAGGCATGGGCAATGAAGGTTCTGTTTGACTTTGTTCGAATTAGCTTCATGATCTTCATCAAGTATGCAATGAGAAACTGAGTAAAGCTGTGTTGAAATCAGACATCCAAGGAAGATTGCTACCCTCATCTGTCCCAAAAAAGGCTCAATGGGACTCGAGTGGAAACTGCGAATTAAATGGAAATTTTCATCATAAAAAAAACAAGAGGAGTTGCACTCTCGGCAACAAAACAAAGTCAAGAGAAGAAAAAATCGAGATGAGACTCACGTTGTCAGGCAGTCACAGAAATTGCTGTGCTGGAAGGCGAATTGGTCAAGTTTGGATACGAGACATCGTTGAACGGTTGAGATCTGTATTGCAGCGACTTGTTAACAAAGGCTGAAAGGCACAAGGCATCAAAATTGCAGTGCTCAACAAGGTGATTTGCGGATGTGTAGTCAGACAAGATATACTGGCAAGTAACAGGCTAGAGCCCGAAAAGACTGAAGTTCCTCATGGTCGATTCAGTTGGGAAAAGAAGACAATTTGATTGCGTGTCATCATGCAAAGAGAGTCGAGGGAGAGGTGCGTGAGGAAGGAAAAGGTAAAATCCTACCTGGACATGAGCATGGCTGAGGCCCCTTGGTGCTGAGGTTAGCCGCAGGAGAAAAAGCATCGAGCAGGTAGCATTCGCAGCCTGGCCTCGGTATCCGACTGAAGAAGCGACGAGAGCAACATGAACTGCTCAGATTGGAGCTTGCCGTGCTCTCGTGAAGCCTGCGCAGCTCGCACAGCTTCCACGCATCCCAGTGGCGAGGGTCGACTCGAGCAA
Source organism: Tolypocladium pustulatum (assembly GCA_024340155.1). Classification (NCBI taxonomy): domain Eukaryota; kingdom Fungi; phylum Ascomycota; class Sordariomycetes; order Hypocreales; family Ophiocordycipitaceae; genus Tolypocladium; species Tolypocladium pustulatum. The sequence continues at coordinate 148,596 of JALHBY010000094.1, forward strand.
AATTGCTGTTAAAAGTTGACGTTGGAAAAGAAATTCTTGGGCGCGCGTCGCGCTGGTAGATATTGCCCGACAGTGCTAGCAAAATTTTCATACGGACCGGCACTGTGGCAGGTCACGTGAGCTCGTCAGCTATCTCAGAAAATCCAATTAGCGGCGGCAGCCAAAAATAAGCGCCGCTGTAGTAGGCTATTCTATTTAGAGGTATTTCGCGTCCAGCGTGGCATGACTTCTCACTCTCTCGTCGTAGGATGAACTGGACGGCCTGCAAGTATGGTTCGAAACAGACAAAGCAAGCCAGAGCTTCCTGAGCTCAGACGGCTAGGGCTTCTCTTCCCCGGACACCGTCGACGGCCGTGATGCACAGTCAAAGCCATGTCAGGCTGACCTGTTAGGAGCACCCGTTTGAACGATCACCCCGGTAGGGTCCTCCTGGGCCAGCACTTCCTCGACGCAATGACACCACCCAGCCACCGACTTTCCGCCGACAAAAATGCATCCACAGACAACGCGGCATCCGAGGCCCACGTGTGTTTTGGTTATTGTAAGTGGCCCGATTCCCATCCATGTGGATAATTGCATATCTCCACTCGCATTTCCTTTGAGGTCCGCAGTTGTGACCGGGCCTTTCCCCCGTCCCCTGCCTGGTGGTGTCTTGGTGTCTCCCCCGTCTCGCGCCCACGCAACAGGAAGATCCCAACGCCGTCTCGCTGCTCCCGCCGGCTTGGTCCCATATCGAAGGCCACTGGCGCACTGCACTGCGACGTCCTTCCCCCCGAGCCACCTTGGGACTCCTCCGTGTGCACCATCACCACCACCCCCGACGCACCGCCCACCAAGAGGCTTCTTCCGACACCGTCAGCCAGCGCTCTGCATTTCCGCTGCCAGGGTTTTGTTTTTGGCTCGCGCTGCAGCCCAAGAACGGGACGAGCCCAGCGGCGGCAACGTCTCCTGCGAGTCCGTGGCGGTGCCATCGCTCGCAGGCCCCTACACCAAAGCTTCTTTTGCGGGTGGAGGAAAAACGCAATCGAAATTGTGTCTCGACTGCTCGCGCAGCGTAGTCGCTCTCGTTTTCGTCGGCACTCATCGTTTTCTTCGCTGGTCTTGCTGCGAGGCGCTCGTTGGACGTTCACTGCAGTCACCACGTCGGTCCACCCCAAGGCTCTGGTACCGCGAAACGAACCACAACCACGACAACCGCACGCGGCCTGCTCCATCTGCCACCTCTGCGTCGTCGCGACTGCGGAACCTATACCTCGTTTCCCCGCCAAACTTTCTTTTCGCGCGGTCGACTTTACTTTCTCACGTACGAATCCCCTCGACAAATTCCCTCGCATCCTCCTTACCACCGACGACTAGCTCCCACTACCGCGACGCGAACCTGGCGCCTACTTCAAGCCGGCGCGGACCCTCGTCAACACTGTCACCGCACACGCACTGGATTGACGCATGCGCACACGATAGCGTTCGCAAACGATTGTCGACATCCACGCTGTGGATAGCCGACTACGAGTCTCAGAAATGATGGCCACCAGCATGGGCCCAAACTTTACCGGGCACCCTGCCGCCATGGGACATCAGGCTGTCGCTGGCCACCCCATGGGCCCCGGCATGCCTCCCAACGCGGGACAACAAGGTGCGCCTGGTGGCGGCATGCCTCAACAGTTTGCCGGCGCCCACATGGCCGTGTCCGGGCCCGGGGGGCAGGTGAACCCGGCCTTGATGGGTGCGATGCCGCCGGGTGTCAATCCCCACCTACAGCACCTGAGTCCGGCCCAGCAGCAACTGTATCAGCAACAGCAGCACCAGCATCAGTTGCAAAATCAGTGTACGCATCGCACGCTCCACGACTTGTTCCTTTTTTCCTTACTGACGTATACTTTTCCGCAGTTCACAATCCCAGCGCCATGGCCGCGATGCGGCAGCACCAGCTCCTGCAACATCAACAACAGCAGGCGAGGCAGGCGCTGATGCAGCAGCAGGGCCTCCATCCCGGTATGGTTGGCAATGGCATCCCCATGGGAATGCCGTTGAATCAACTCAGCGCACAGCAGATGCAGCAGCTGCGACAGGCTGGTAGGATCGGACCGGTAGGCCCCGCCGCTGTTCTTTCGTCGCGGCAACCTGGACTGACCTGCTTACCATAGGGCCAGCACCCCCAAGCTCAAGTCATCATGGCCCAGCAACTGGCGCTACAGCAGCAGCAGCAGCAACAACAGCAGCAACAGCAAGCCGCACAGCAAGCCGCACACAACCAGCAGATGGCCGGTGGTCCGAATCAGGGACAGCCTATGCCCATGAACGCCCAAAATATGGCCAGCGTGCAGCAGCAAAGCCAGATGGGTGGTCCTGGCGGCCAGAATCAAATGGGAGGGCAGCAGCAAGGCGGGCAGCAGGCCCAAGGCCAGCCCCAGGCACAACAACAGGCTCAGTCACAGCAGCCTGGCCAACAAGCACAGCAGACACCCCAGCAGTCATCCCAGGCCGGTACTCCTGCCCCGAGCGGGCAACAGACGCCGTCGCAAACGCCCGCTCCGGCTCCTGCGCAATCGAACCCCCTGCAACAAGGCCAAGGCCAGCCGCAACCGCAGCAAATGCATCCACAAGCGCAGCAGCAGATGACCGCTGCCGCGCAACAGATGGCGATGACGAACTCGCTTTTTCAGCAACAACGGAGAGAAGGCATGAAGGGCCAGTGCTTGCTGAAGCTGATGCAGTTCAGTGAACACCTGAGCGGATTTCCGGTAAGCAAAACTGCTGCCTTTTTTCCCCCCATGGAAGATGAATCTTGTTATCGGTATGCTAATCAATTGAGAAGGGTGCAAAAGGCAAGGACGACCTCTCGTACTGGAACACCTTTGTGGCTCGATTCTTCGCCCCCAACGGCGTGTTTCGGCACTCGGTACACATCAGCGACGCCGAGGATTCAATGGACAAGCAATATGAAATCGCGTACCCCGCCATTGCTCGATACTTTCACACCCATTTCGGAAGCGGCGTCAAGAGCATGCAGTTGATCATGGACAAGGGCGTGACCGATCGACCGCTGCCGGGAGACTGCCAGTTCATCGAGAACAGCAAGGCCAGTCTCGTGTATTGGTTTGAAACTGGGTCCCATGTAAGTCCGAGGCAGTCCCAAAAGTCGGAAGCGATGCGAGGAGATGCTGACGCTCGTACCAAGCTCGTCGCTACGGGGATTCTCCGAGCTCAATTTGACGCAGAACAGAGGCTTGAGCTCTTTGAGTTTCTAACGACGAGTCACGAGGAGTACATATCACGAAAGCAGGTCATCGAAGCCGCCAAGCCAGCGCACATGTGGTTCAAGGACTGGCACAGAGTCAACTCTCAGGACGGCAAGCAGTCGCCCGAAATGTCCAAGAAGAGCAAGGCCAAGCAGCTCAAGTCACCGCAAACGCAGCCTCCGGAAGTCTTGGTTGATCTCCCGGACTCGGCAGTCAACAGCAAGGGTGTGACGGAGGCTGTGCACCAGTTCCTCGAGGTATGCCCTACCACAAGTTTACACATTAGCTGAGCGTCGTACGCTGACCCCGTCGCTCGCAGATTGTCGAAGTCATGGGCCAGATGAATCCGTTGTTTGGGTACTGCCACGGCAATCCTGGCGTGGGGCCCTATCTTGCACTGGACCAGTATGTCTCGACCTACATCAACGGTGCGCCACCGACGATGAATGGCCAGCCGATGCAGCAGATGCAGCAGATGCCGCAGGGACCGAGGACGCCCAGTTTTGGGCAGTTCCCAATGGGCGCGAGCCCCGCCATGGCACACATGAACCTTCCCGGCTCCCCGCACATCGCCAGTCCGGTGCCGGGCCAGATGCAGGCCCCTGGCATGCAGCTGCAGGCCAGTCAACAAGGCACCAGCTCCAGCGGACCAAGTGCCAACACGTCACCGGCATCGAACAAGCGAAGACGGCCATCCGGCGTCAAGCAGGAGGATGACGGGTCGGGAGCCCCTACACCCGGCGGATCCGGTCCCCAGGTGAATGGCATCCAGAACCGGGCCACCAAGCCACCAACTCCTCGAATGCCGAAGAGGGTCAAGGGAAACCCTGCGTGAGAGTTTCCAGACGAACTCGGCTCACGTTAACAAGAAGTCCTGTTGAGATACCTCATGCCCTTAACGTTCTCATCATGTAGCATGGCGGCGTCTATTATTGTTGCTTGATTTACTTTTCACCACGCGTTGCCGGCTAGTCTTTGGAAAGCCCATGGACGGGGCCGGCGGTTGTTTCGTCTTGGGCCAGGTGTTTTTGACTGTTGGGCGAGGGACGTTATTCTTCACGCAGCCGGCTCGAATGATACCCAGCGATGGCAGCGCACCGGAGCCTGCATTGTCGAGCCGAGGGCGTGGTTGGTTGAGGACGCTTCGCGGTGGTGCGTCGTGACACGACTGGGTGATTTGCGCCATCATTATATTCCTTCCTCTCACATCCGGCATACGCTCAGGGGGGAAGAGCGTAGCACATTGGGGGTGTACACTACGTCTTCGATAGACTTGCAGCGCTGGCTCGAGGGAGTGGTCGCAGAAGTCGCAGCGCAACGGGCCATCAGAGGAGGAACCGCGGACACGGAGGAAACTTTATTGATCTGGGTAACGGAGTTTATTCGTGTATGACTAAAATACTTTACCGGCGCACATGGCGGCTATGGGTCATTGTCTTCGTCGGCTTTTCCTCTCGGCAAACTCTGTTCGCTTGCCATGTTCGTTTTCTAATCAACCTCTTGGTTTTTTTGTCTACTCGTTTGGTTATTGGCTTCTAATGTCCCCAGACGCCGTGGCTATTTGCTTTCCTGCAAAGGGCAAAAGGGAGCGAGGACGGTGGAAAAAGAGCGACGCTTTGCCTTTATTGTCGCATGGCCCGAGAAGCCTTTTTCATCATTATACGTGCATACTTTTAGCTATTCAAAAGGGGATACCATTTGCTTCCTGACCAGTCCGGGGCGGCTCTGACGACGTGCTAAGTGAACGAAGTTGGCGGAATCCAGGCCGGTGAAAGGAGGCGTTGGCCATTGTGTCAGGCCGCATCGACGTGGCCCTCTTGCACGCCGTCGACTCTGTGTTTCGAGTCATCATTTTCGTCGACGCGAGGCTCGTGGCTGCCGTTGGCCTGCGCTTCTTCGGGAGAGGGCCACTTTGGCCTATGCGGGGGGCTCGTCCTGCGCCGCGCTCACACGCACGATTCTCGAAGCATCGTCTGCTTGCCCTCGCCGGCCATCGCCGTCCACGTCCACGTCCACGTCCACCACCAGGAACACGCTTCTCGGCCCTCCCTCGCCCCGCAGCACTCCGTCCAAGACGTCCCTCAGCGCCGTCGTCGTCGTCTCGTCCGTCACATCGACGACGCGCTCCACGGCCTGCGTGATCACGACGCCAGCGTCTGCGTGCACGCCCAGCGCCGCGCCGCGAACCACGTACAGCCTCGCCGGGCCGGGCGCCGCGATGCCGTGCTGCTCGGCAAAGTGCGCCGCGTCCGCGCGCAGAAGGGCGCCGCTCGGGGCGGAGGCGCCGCTGACGAAGAAGCAAGAAGAGCCAACATGGTGGGAAAGACGGGAATATAACTCAGCGTGTGCAAGACGGGCATCGCCGGCGCATAAACAACAGGCATGGGCAGCGAGACACGCAGCCCGGGCGAGGCATACACGCACCCGCCAAGCCTCTCGCCCCTTGGTCGTACCGCAAAGACGGGCGGCTGGAAGTAAAACGACATGATGTGATGATTGCCTTTGATGTCGACAACGCAGTGCAGCGCCAAGTTGCGTGTCGCAAAGGGAAAAGGCGTCTGGGACAGACGTAGAGGTTTTAGAGGAGGTGGTCGGGAAGACGGGAGGCAGCTGCGTGGACGGGCCGGCCATGCGGAGGGGGGTTTGATCAGCTTGGCCACTTCATCGCCAGCTGAGCTTTGCATGTCGGTGATTCAGTGCTGTTGAGGCATGGGCAGAGGTGCAGCGAGCGAGTTGCCTCTTTGCGTCGTCACTTCTTCCGGATAACCTGGTCGGTGGCCAGCCGTCATGGCTCCCGCTCCGGTCCGGCACTGCGGCCCGTCGGCGCTCCACCAGCGTCCGGCGCTCTCCCTGCATGCCCCGGGCGTCAGTCCCGGCGAACTACGCATGGGATGCTCCCAATGTTGACATGATGGCCACCTCACTTCATTTCGCTTCTTGTGCCGAGTAAAATGTTGTTTTTAAACATCTATGTGACACCGCCGCCGTTGCCAGCATGTCATGCAGTTCCGAAAACAGCGCCCCTCTAGTCCAATACAGAGGACGGACCGGGATAAGAAAGCAAAGCAACGATGGGTGTGCAGATTCATGTCAGGGCCAGCCACTGGCATGCCTCCTGCCCATTCACCTCTACGCAGACAGTCGTCATCGCGGTAGGGCTCACATGGTCTTGGCAGCCGCTCAATTCCATTCATGCGTATCCCATGCTCCTCGTATCTCGTACGATTCCTTCGTTCGTAGTCAATCCACGATTTTCATGGTGGTCGTGTAGAATTCTCGTCATGCGTCGTGTGATGTGTGATGAGGTCACATCATCGTTCCTCGAGCAAAACACGCATAAGCTCATGTCAGAAGGCGCTCAGAGGCTCTCGGGGGTGGGATTCTCGTGCTTGGCCGTGCTACCTTTGCCGCGCCAGGTGCTGACAGCGGGTATGTTGGCTTCGTATCGCACCTCTTCCGTCCCATAGGCCCTCGGCGTCAGCTTGATGAGCGTGTGCAGTGGCACGTTCATCCAGGGGCTCTTAGCCTGGTCCTTTTTCATGAAGTAGGCGTAGATGCATCGCAGCACGGCCTGGTGCGTCACGATGAGAATATCCTCGCTGCGCTCCAGCTCCATGATGATGGGCTCCAGCCGAATCACCACGTCGCGGTACGATTCGCCGCCTCGGTACCGGTAGTTGTACTTGTCCTCGTCACGAGCGGCAAAGTCATCCGGGTACCGGTCCTTGATTTCCTGATACGTCAGCCCATCGCAGACACCCGAGTCGAGCTCGTCCAGCGCTTTCCACTGCAGCTGGTTGTAGTGCTGGGGCAGGAAACGCGCAGTCGCAATCGTCCTCTTGAGTGTCGATGTCCATACTGTCAGGGGGCGATCATCCTGCCAAGCAAGGTAAGCAATCCAGCCGCGCGCAGAGGCGAAGGTTTCATGGCACACTCACCCCTACAGACTGCCGACACAGTTCGGGGAGTTTCCTGGCGTAGAGCTCACCGCGCTGCGACAGGAGCGTATCTCCACCAATGCGACCGTCCAGGTTGTATTGGGACTCGCCGTGCTGCGCATCACCACCCGTAAGTCATTGCGTCTCCTTTGGACGGTGCAGAAGACGTGCGACTCACCCTTGATAGCCAAACGGAGCGGGGCCGGATGTGGAGGTTCATGAGGTAGTAGACGATGCGGCTCTGGAGATAATCCTGGATGCGATTGATGATGACCTGCTTGCCCACGTCCATAATCTTCAGGTACGTGTAGGCGTCCTCGTCGCCGTCCTCGTCAATCGTCTTGTAAATCTTCTCATAGTTGCCGATGCGGTTGCGAAAGTCCTGGGCAGCCTCCTCGGGGTCCTGGCCCTTGTAGTCGGGGCTCGTCGTCTTGACGTCACGAATGTTGGCCATGATGATGTCCTCGTTGTCACACTTGCTCTCGACGAAGAGCACGTCGACGCCGTTGGCGCCGCAAACCTCGGTGACCCATTTGCGGCGCTCCTTGGTCGAGTTGGTGGCATCGAGGATGCCGACGACACCGCCGGACCGGAACCAGGCAAGCATGTCGGCAACGGCGGCCTCGGCGGCGGCGCGGCGCTTCCGCTCGCCCTCGGCGTTGTTAGTGTCGAAGAAGTCGGCGGTGGGTTGTGGCGCATCATTACGCCGATAGTTGCCGACGTTGAACGTCTGCGCTGGAATGGACAGCCATTGCAGATAGCGCTGCGCTGCAAACCAGGAAAGAAAAGCCCGTCAGCCGCCTTGGCTCAAATGCGCAAGCAGCAGCAGCAAGGTGCAGGGGGATGGATGGATTGAACTGGGGAAAGCATCCATATGCCATGCGACAGCTGCACGTACCTATCTGTGCAATGTAGCTCTTGCCTCGCGCCGGCAGGCCGACCATGACGACACATATTTTGGTGTCCTCGACCTGGACGCCCACGCCATTGTTAGCCTTGGACGGCATCTTGGCTTGCGAGTCGGATGCCTGAGGGTGCGCTCGCGCAGGTGAAACGAGTGCGGAGCAGTGGCCACAGCATCCGGCGTGGTGGGCGCATCAAGAAGAAGCAGAAACGGCGGGAGGGACGGGCGATTGAAGCAAAGTGAAGAGACGTGAGCTGAGTAGAGGACGGTTGAGGTGGCCCTCGGGAAGTCTAGGCACGGAGAAGGGGTGACGCCTGAATGATCGCGTGAGGCAGCTCGATTTTCAGCAGCGACTGCCGGAGCGCCAAATAGCGGGGGCTCTGGAGCTTTTCGGAGGGGCTGCCGCGCCCCAGCAGCCCGGTGCCAGTGGATGGCAACCGCTGTACTGTACGGGCGCGGTTCCAGGCGGCTGCCACTAGGCGGGCGGGTACCCACCGCGCACCAGCGGGAGCTGGCACAAACGCGGAGGGGAGAACAGAAGAACAACGCCATGGGCAAGGAAGCATCGGGGATGCAACGCTCCAGAGGCGGACGAGCCGAGAGAAGCCAGAGCAGGGGCAAACGAAGCGGAGGGCGAGGGCAGACCGGGCCACCAAAGCTTGCCATCCCATCGCGGCTACGGCTTCCCCATGGCCGGGCAACGTGACTGACTGACTGCCTGCCTGCCTGCCTGCCTGCAGCTTGCAGCTTGCAACAGGATCTTGGCCGCGCGCTCGAAAGCAGCCATGCTTTCTTTGGCCCAGTCTCCAGTTGAACCTTTGCTGGCCACTGTTGCCCGCTGCGCCGTGCCGAGGTGGACGAGATCCAAGGCATTGGTGGGTCTTGGAGACGGTGGTGACATAGCTCTGCCGACTCATCCCGGCTTTGCTGCCCCGACCTCGTTGTAGTTGGCAGTCGTGTCGTACGCCCAGTGACTTGCAACCCACCAGCGACGTGCCGTGCCTGCTCTCTCCGTCTCTGGTTGAGATTTTGCATCTCTGGCCGGGTTGTGCATGTACCAAACCATCGGCTTGAGCTGCAGGAACCTCTCCGGCTCTGGCCGACCGCCTCTCCGATGGGGCCGACGCCGACAGAGCCAACAGGCGAGGCAGCGTGCCGTAAACTTGTCCGGCCCGCGCAAGAAGGGGTGAGATGCATCGCTGGCGGTTCCGTCGCAGGCCCTTCCAATTGGGTGTACGAAGTAAAGCGCCAGCAAGGAGTCATTGATCCATCACTTGAGCATCACATCATACCACCTCGTCTTCCAGGGCCATCTCCCGTCTCTTTCCTGCAGGCATCCACTTGGCGCCACGTGCGAGCGCTCGTAAACGGACTGCTCCGTACTGCGCTCACCAGACAGACGCAGGGCGCTCACCGCCTGCGTCGTCACTCGACCCCATCCCATGGCCGACCCGCGTCTGCCCACCAGGCAAGGAGTGCGAAAGACAAAGTGACCAGTCGAGTCGGAATAAGGGGGATTTGAGAGCCGTCAGCTCACCTTGCTAAAGTTCCACGTATTCGCCCGCGTCCTGCCCGACGGCGACGCCCTCGAGGTCGGTGGTCCTGCTGCGACGCCCCTCATTGCGGCAGACGTATGTGTGAGAGTGAGGGAGCACCGCGCTGGTCACGTCGAAATTAAGGTGCTGCCGTCTCGTTTTTTCTCGAACAGGGCGGCGAGTGGACAGCAGGACGAGGATTTCAGAGGGTAAATCCCTAGAGCAGTCGCAAGATTGCACGTTGAGAAGTGATGATGGTAAAAACGCAAGGTAGTTTGAAGAAGCAGCGCCCTGGTGCGCGGCCAGCCTGATTCCTAATCTGGCACCACCAAACAGCTCACATTGGATGGGCCACTACTAATCTCGCAAGCCCCGATAAGCTACACAGCAGAGTTGCATCGCATCCTCTCAGCGACATTCTTCATCGGACCCGTAAATGCATCTTCTCAGTATTGCAACTCGGACATCTGCCTCTCCTTGCGGTCCAGACTTCACCCAATCTGCTCCACAGCCACCACGCCGTCCGTCCTCAGCCACATCCATTATCGCGTCCTTGCCGCAAGGCCCTTCTATCTCGAGTAAAAACGCATCTGCGCCGCGCCGACATCAAAGACGGCTATCACGTTTTGCAAAAACACATCCCCCAGAATGTACGGCCCGGAGCCTCCGCTAGCAATGGCCACCGCACAGTATCCCGTCAGGGGATCCTTCAGGCCTTGGTACATCAGGTCTGCCGGGTTGATCCAAAACTCAACCCCGGAAATGACGACGGCGAACCTGGGAGGCACGGCATCGCACGGCGCGAAGTATGATCCCCACTGGTAGAGGAACACGGCCCGTGGCTGGAACGCCGTGGCGATGGCCTCGGCCAGTGCTATTTGCGACTTCAGTCTGCGAGCCTCAAGGACGCCCAGGAAAGGGTCACTCACGAGGTGGAAGATAGTTCATTGTCGTGCCAGTGTCGACAATGTACGGGAACCTGGTCGTGTCCGTCGTCTGACCCCACTTGATGCCATCGGGGATGATGGTGTAAAACGAATACCTCCAGGAAGTCTCGGCCTGGCCGATGAGGTTTGCCTTTGGCTCGTCAGCCGGAGAAGCTCCTCTTACTCGTCTTGAATTCTCACTTACAATGATGAGGTCCGTCGCGGCAAAGCTGCCGCGCTGCCAGTCCATGGGTGGGAGCCCACCCCAAGCGAGCATCCCATCTGAGGAGTTTTTGAGGATGGCTACACTGAAGACTGGGTCGATGGCACCCTGCATGATGGCGTTGGTCAGGAACGGCGTGTAGGAGATGGCGTTCCACGGAGCCTCGTTGCCAACCTGGCCGTAAAAGGCGCTGGTGATGGACGGGTACGCCAGGCCGAGCATGCCCACCGTGAGGTTGTTTCCATGCCAATACGTGTAGTTGGCAAGCCCAACCTGCTGGCGGGACACCAAGACGCCGCCGCATGAAAGTTCGCTGTAGCCCATGGGGCCGACAATCTTCTCGCCGGACCCGTACTTGAGTGAGAAGTGCAGGTCGTCAATGGCGCCACCACCAAAGTCATCGACGAGAGGCTTTCCGAACCCGCACGCAGCCTCGTCGTGCTCGTCGCCCCATCCGTCGTCGCACTTGAAGCCAGTCTGCACAGCCCAGGTATCAGAGCTTCCCGTGTCAAAGAGCAGCCAGACCGGGACGCCATCCCATCCGCACTGGATGGCGTACTGGGTCGAGAACTCGCCGGCCTTGCTCACGTTCTGATAGGTATGCTCGTGGTGAGACGGAGGGGTGCGAAGCATTCGGCCTAGAGCCGACGTGGCACTGTGCGCACCAGGCTTGCCTTTTATGTTATGAAGCCTAGAGAAGCGCAACGCCGGACGGTCTGGAGTTGGCTCCCGCATGGCCTTGGCACGCTGGAAGGTGACGCCGTTCAAGGACTTGGAAAGGTCCCAGTTGTTGGCCCTATCCTCTCCCACTGCCACCCCGAGGGTACGCACGGCTCCGAGGAGGCACGGGAACCAGAATGTCGCCTTCATGGCTGATTGGTGCCGAACGCAGAAGTCAAAGGCTGGTATGGCTGAAGACACTGACGATGGCCAGCAGAAAGAGGATTCCCTCTGGCTGTCGGAAATGGAGCTTGGTCTGGGAAAGGAGAGGAGGAAGGGAAAGCCGTAGATGTGAGAAGAGCAGTAGGTCAGTTATGGTGGCCACGGGAGAGGGGATGTTGAGCTGAACAGTTCCATCTATGACTTGTAGTCTCAGAGTCGGGCAAGACCGTCTGCCATCTTTTGTTTGCCCGCTGCCGAGGCTGTGCCGGCGGAAGATGCAGGGCCCCGAGCCATATCAGTTCATATATCCGATCCTGCAACTGCATCGGTGCCGGCGGGGCGGTGGACAGAGTCCAGGGGCATCGGATGAGATGTTCGGGGCATCAGCCAACCGCACGGGTAACAAGCGAGAGGCAACGCGAGGAAGCAAGCCCCATGGCTTGGCGTCCCAAGTCTTCCTTCGCCTCGAGTACCTCGCGCAGCCATCTGCCTTGTGGCGAGACATCCAGCTCCATGTATAATACGGCGAGTCAACGTGCCCCTGAATTAAACGCCTCACGATGAGAGGAGTAGGCGGCGACCGCCTTCTTAATCAATGCACGTGCCTTACTCCGTCTTCATTCGCAGAGATGCCCTGAAGGCAAGTCTGGCAGCTGCCACTTGAGTCTATTGCAGCAAGGACGTAAATGTCCCGCTCCATCCATCGATCCAGGTGCGCCATCACCGAGGGCCAGCATCCGCGGACGAGCCGCTTCTCCACCCACAGGACAAGCAGCTTGGTCATGCAACCGCTTCGTCGCACATGGCCGTCCCATCTCGCCGGAGATGAAGGGGCCCCAAGACCGTGACGCAGACGCTCGCTCGCTTCGCCCATCGGGCAAACAAGCCGCGTCACGCAGCGGACGCTGGCGCCGCGGTTGCACAGATCTCGCCAGGCGTGCGGGTTGCTGCTTTCCTGCTTGTGTGGGCGGTGCGGCCTGGGCGGGTTACAGAGTGGTTTGGCTTGTAGGACGGCATTCCTAGGCATTGGAAGACGAGTGCGACGGGGTGCGTAGACGGCAGACGGGCCCATGTGGACAAGCGTTGTTGGACGACGACACGAGCAACGAAAGCACTCAGCTCCGACACTGGGACAGTCCCCATACAAGGAATATACTTCATGGCGACCACGACCCCATGTACTGTTGGTCGAGCCTCAACAGGAAATACCCCGGATGCCCGCCAAGCATGATCCCTGTCCTCCCCCACGCCGGCGACGGAACGGGGCGCCAGATGCCGGCGCACGAACATCCAACCCATGTTCATTGGTGAGCCTCGGCATGACAGTTGCAACTCAGCTCCGTCTCCGCCCCATCCATTCATCCTCGCATCGTCATCGCGGCTTGTCTTTGTTTGCACATGTAGTATCTTTGTGCTCGTAAAAAACGAGGCTTCATCGAATTGCGAGTCTAAGCGCTATAGTCATCGCATCGTTACCGTGACATTCGTCACTCCTCCCGAGGTGCCGTGCTCCCTTGATGCCACGCGATAATGCGCCAGGAGCAATAGCCACCGGTCCCTGATACCAACACCCCAATTCCACGAGACGACTGCGAGTCCACATCGTCCTCATGGCGTCCGACTACGCCACGCCTGCCCGCGAGGACGACGCCGCGCCCCTCGCCTTTATGCAGCGGTTGAGCCCGACGGTAGCCTACCTCGATCCGGGCTCCCGGCCGCAAGTGTCGATCGATCCGGAGCTGGTTCTGATGCTATCGTGGATGGCGGCGCGCGACGAGCACATCGCCAAATACATCGCCCAGTACCGCGCGCTATTCCCCACATCTCGAATCCTGCTCGTGCGATGCCCGCTGTCACGGGTATGGCTGCCCTGGATCGCTCGCCGGGACATGACGCCCGCGTTGGCGGTGCTACGCGCTCTGTCTGAGGATAAGAGGGACAGACCGGATGGCGGCGGCGAAAGCCAAAGAGGTCCACGGGCGCTCGTGCACATATTCTCCAACGGCGGCATCAGCACCGCCGTCCACCTTCAGAAGATGTTCCTCGCGCAACCGCACCACCGCCGAGGCGGCATCGAGTCCCTGCCGCGGTATGTGCTGCTCATGGACTCGTGTCCGGGCTACTTTCGCTGGGCCAACACGCACCGCGCGCTTCTCCAGACGCTTCCCTGGTGGGCGTCGCCGCTGATGCATGCAGCCATCGCCGTCGCCTGCATCTACCACTTCCTGCGGCGACTACCCGCGGCGCAAAACCAGAACGCTCGCGCCATCCGCGCCCCGGCGCTGTTGCTGCGCGAGTGCCGCCGGACGTACTTGTACGGCACGGCCGACGACATGGTTGATTGGCGTGACGTCGAGGACAACGCGCGCAAGGCCGAGGAGGGCGGTTTCACTGTGCGGCGGGAGCGCTTCGACGGCGCGCAGCACGTGGCGATTGCAAGGGCTGAGCCGGACCGGTATTGGCGCGCGGTGAGGGAGTCGTGGGAGGACAAGGCGGTATGATGTGGCAATCCTATGTTGATTATGGCGGCAGTAGAGTCGAGTCAAAGAGCAGTAGTTTTGCACCGTCTCGGCATCGATAGGGAAGCTCAGCCGGCATCGTGTAGACACGAGTCGCGCGCGGTCGTACAACTAGCGCGCCAGAGTAGTAGAATGGATATGAAACTCTTCCGCCAGCGCCTCTTGAGAAACTCAGATCCGGGGCAATAAGGTGCTCTCGGCTTGTGGAGTCTTGCCGCCTCCAGTCGGCCGCTCAGTTGATGAAGAAGCGCCATGTTCTCCATCACAACGCCGTCCGAGGAAGCAGTCCGTTGGTCCCGCCCAAACGCCGCAGCCATGCAGTGAAAACAAACATCCGACCCCAACTGCGGGCTCATCTGTCCATTGATTTTCCCCATCCATGTCTCTTGCTCACGTCTTTTGCTTCTTGCGCCCGCTGCTGGTCTCATCGTCATAGCCTCTTTTGCTCGACGACGCGGCGGCGGCCTCGGCGGCGGCAATCTCGTCATCGCCGACGTCGCCGACGCCCTCATCCTCCTCGGCGCAGCGGTCGCATTCTTGGTCAAACGCGTGCTGCTCGGTGAAGATGCCGTTGTCGCACTCGCCGAACGAGCCGTTGTTCTTGGCGACGAGACAAGAGAGCTCCTGGGAGAGGTCGTCCCACGTATGAGAGTCGCCGCAGCGGGTGCAGGAGCCGAAAAAGACGAGGAGGCGGCACATGGTGGCGGCGTTTGTTGTCACTGTGAAGTGATGGCACTGGCCGACGATGTGTTGCGATGGATTTGGGCTATTGCCGACGCGGCATCACCACGTCTCTGTCGCCGTAGGTAATCGCTGTCGTCGTCTGCGTGAAAGAGGGTCGGCTGATGATGGCGACAATGGCAATTGAACGGCCCGAATGCGCCCTCCTCGCCGTCGGCCTCTATGGTCGACAGCTCACGTCACACAGAGGAGCGGCCCCAACGAGGTATTCGAGTCGGTCGCAAGTGTTGCTGTCCGCCGCGGACAAGTCACCACTAACGAGCGCCAGCAGCTGGAAGAGCCCCGGGGTCGGAAGATAGGTTGAAGGGGTTTCACAGGGCGCAGAGGAGACGAGAAAGGAAAGGGAAGAAGACTTGTCGCGGCTGGGTGGGCTTAGATGACGCCAACGCGTGGGGAGGTGATGGGTTGGCGTGTAGATGCGTCGGTGTGTTGATGTGTGTGTGTGTGTGTGTGTGCAGCAGCGGCAACAAAGTTCCAGGCTGCGAGACAAATGAGCCGCCGCAGTCTCTCGCGCGTTTGTAGGGTTTGTCTTTGGGGCCCTCGAAGGGGGAATTCAGGCTGATGTGTCTCTCAAGGGTCAGCTGTACTACGGCGAGCGCGCGCGTGGGTGCTCGAAAGGGGGCCAAGGGGCGGGGAAAGGAACGGGACGGGCGGGAGCTGTCATCTGTCACATTGGCGCGCTGATGAAGAAAAAGCCAGGCCAAGCCAGAGGTTGATCACGGCCGCCATGTGGGCCACGGCCTGGGTGGAGGGATTCGGGGATAGATCCCGAATGGTTGAGCACTGAGAGAGTGGCGGTTTTGGCGACTCGCGTGCCGCTGTGCCCGTTGCAACTACTCCGTATCTCTGTATCGACGGTCGCTGTGTTCGCTCGCAAGACGCTCGCAGGTACGAACAGTTTATTCCTGCCTCACCGGAAGGGATGCAGCGCTGTCTTGCTCGTCCGATGCGGCGATCTGGCATGGGGAGGGTAGCACCCGCCGAATGGCAGCTGGCCGTTGCCGCCCTCACGTCTTCCCGCTGCGAGCGAAAAGCGCCGTTCATGCACACAGACGGGCGCTCAGCAGCCGCAACGGACCACATGGCATGACCTTGGCTTTGCTCGCTTGCAAGCAGACCAAGACGCCGAGACAATGCCCGCAGTCACCGACACCAGCGTCACCAAAGGTGAAGAGCGTCAACCGCGGCGGCAGATGGCACGCGGCCCAAATCATTGCTTGCATGCTTGCCTACCCTGGATGCCTGGCCTGCCTGGCCTGGCTAATCACCAGCGCCGGGCACCTCGAGAGGGAAGAGACAACGGTCCAGAGCCGGAGCAAAAAGCAAGCTGCGTATCCGTTCGAGGCGCTCGTTGCATGGAGAGCTAAGCTCGGAAGGGACGAGGGGATGCAACTCCGTACCTATGATAAATAAGTGAGAGATGCTCGTATTAGCATGGCTTCGTTTCCTTCTCCGCCCCGCGCTGCAGTCTCTGCGACTAAGGCATGGCTGAGAAAGCCACCATGGGCACCAAGGACGGCTTGATGAGGCGCCCCCCAATGTTCGCAGGACGACGATGGATGAGGCCAAGGGGCGAAGCAGCAATGGGCGACGAGCCACTCGAATTCAACTGTACCTTGCCTTGCGACCACGACAGGGTGGTCGTGGTGGTGGCCTCCATCAACGACATCGCCGATGTGGTGGATGTGGTGGAGCGAAGTGTCCCGACCTTGGCGACAGCGGCATCGCCCGCCATCCTACAACCCCGTCGCTTGTGCGACGCCTCTCCTTTGCGAAAGTGCCCTTCCCTCTTCCTGAGCAAAGCTAAGCTTTGCCTTGAACGACGATGACAGTAGCGGGCAATGAATGAATGTCTTGGTCGTGAGACTCGCCAGTCCGGTGGTCGTAACCATCACCCCATCTGGTCCGCGGTCCCTCAGCACAATCAAGCCGCGCTACGCGTGCGGGCTCATACATGCCATCCATCTCAGGCTCCATCCATCACTCAATCCTCCCGTCCTCCTCCGCTGCGCCAAGAGGCGCCGCCCGGCCCGCCCCAACGCCCTGCCAAGGGTTCCATCCATCCCCTTTCCCTCCACCGGCCCCTCCGGCCCGCCCACCTAGCGAAGCCCGCCGTGCATCGCTGGCCCATCACAGCCATGGTTGACTCCATGCCACGCCTACAAGTAGCGCGGGCAACTCTCTCTTCTCACTTCGTATGAGAACGCCAATTAAGCGGTCTGTCCGGCTTGTCCATTGTGCGCGGGCGAGGGACAAGAGACGGTGCTCGACGCCCATCTCCTTCGGCGCCCGTCCAGCCAGCCTCGTGGTAAGACAATGCCGCCGATCTGTGTGAGACTCTGTCGTCCCCTCCCGTGTTTCGAGAAGCAGAGCGACGAGGGCCTGCGAGTCTCGTGTCGGCTGCGATACGTGCCGCGGCTAGGGCTTGAGTCAAGCATGCACGCTCCGTAACGTCGGCCATCCTTGCATCCTCAGGCAGATCAGATGCCCGGCACATGCCCCTGCCAGCGCTCCGGCAACATGGCCTTTACTGCCAACTACCGCCGACGTTGTTCAAACGGCGCCGGATTTCCTAGAATGAGTTGATACCTGTATCTCGCTCCTCCGTGCCGGCCCCCGCGCACATGTCCCATCAACATCACCATCGTCCGATCCCCCTGTTCAGAAGCTTTCTACTTCGGCAGTCACCCTGTTCGTAAGCTCGATCACCACTTACGATTACATTCATCGTCTGGTGGAATGCCTCGTGCCCCGATCACGGCCTCCTCAAGTTTCTCACACGCGTGCATAGCGAGTGGCTGCCGTACATCAACAGAACCTCGGTTGGTATTCTTCCGCCCCTACGTTCGCATCGCGTCGGAGCTTGACCGGGCCGTGAGCTTCGTCGTAAGCTTCGTCGCGAGCTTCGTCTCACGACTAAAAGTCTTGTAACAACCAGCGTAGTGGCCTACTGCCAACACCGCCGTCAGACCTACGAGAATCCTACCCGCGCGTACTGTACTCCTCAAGTTCATAATGGTGATGCTCTCGTAGCGCACTGCACATCGAATCAATTAATAACCCAAGGAGCTGCGGTAATATACACCCTACTTGGATCCCCCAACTCCGTGCCAATACCCCATTAGCGATGCATTTCCTCCTCTCCGTTCCTTCATGTCAAAGACACACCAATGCAAATACACCATAAGCGAAAGGAATGCGTGTTAGACGGGGAAGCCCAGTGTCAATCGGCGAGACGATGCCTCGATATGTCAGCACCGTGACTAGGCCCCAAATCAGCCCAGGCAGATCGCACAATGTCAAATATGAACAGGTCGGCTGATCCATTGGGAAAGCTGCGCCAACCGTCTCAGTCTTGATACAGTCGTATCGCGGTCAAGTTTCAGTGTCAAGAGAGTATTGTGTAGTCACGTCTCATCGGCACCACTCGACGCACGGCTGTGGGCAGTGGTTAAAGATGCATGTCATGCGTGTCCACAAGGGTAGTCAGTCCTGGCTGAGGCGTCATCTAGGTGCCAGCTGGCCTTGAACAGCCAGATGCTCTGAAAGCCAGCCCAATCCATTAACAGAACGAAAATCCACGGGCAGGTGCTCATCACCAGGGCCCGTTACACCCAAACAACCTTCCATAGCATCGCAGACTCTAGGGAAAGCGTGGGACGTAAAGGCGAGCGTTGGAGCACGGCAGATATCAGCGTTGGCCTGGCAGTGGTACGATGTACACCAGTGCGGCCCAGTTCAACTCTCAAGAGGGGGTATACGTTCATCAAGGCAAACGAAGTCGGCTAGTCGGCAACCGTCCTGGAGAAAAAGAAAGGAGCAGAATGCTGTACAGTCGTGGGCACCATCAAAACGTCATGTGCTGGTGGGCTTATGCCCCGGGGGGCCAAGAAGCAATGTCAATCAGGTCAAGGCATCTCAGATGGACGCTCGGCCCGCGTGGATCGCGGAACCAAGCTCGATCATGGTCACCCAGTCATGAAGTTGGCAGGCAAGCCACCAGCCAAGGCAAGGTCACTAGGCTCCTGGGGCTGGGGCTCCGGCCGACGCTCCTTGTCCACCTTGCTGTTGCTGGTACATCAGGGACTGATACCAGAGAGCAACATAATTCTGGTACCCGCCATCTACAGTACTGGTCAGCATGAGGCCCAAGGAGGGGAGGCGGAGAACACTACTCACATTGGGCATACGGGTCGGCAGCGTCACCTGTGGATGCTTGGGGTGCTGGGTTAGCAGATGGGTTGGAGCCTGGCTGCGAGTAAGGACCTCCACGGTCGAGGTCTTGGTGCCCGCGGCTTCGACCACCGCCACCACCACGACCACCGTCGCCGCTCTTCTGCCGCTGCAAAATGGTTAGTGGCCGGCGCACAGGGGGGGGGGGGGAGGGCTTGTTGGCACATACT
>JALHBY010000094.1:168035-196650 GCA_024340155.1 Tolypocladium pustulatum
ACCTTTTCGTCGATCGCCAGCTTGGCACGCTCAATGCTATCGCGCGAGCCAATGAGGGCGATTTCTCTCTGGACCTCTCCGGGGCCTGAAGACTGAGCCACGTTGATTTTGCATCCAGTGTTGTTTTGCATCTCGCGAATGGTCTCGCCTCCCTTTCCGATAATCATACCTACAGCGTCAGAGGGGACGTATATGGCATCGTTGATCTTGTCCGGTCCGCCTCCCCCAACATCTCTCGGCATCGCGTCGTTTCGACCACCCATAGGAGGGGGCTTCTTCGCCGGGGCTGGACCGTCACCTCGAGTGTCGCTGTCGACAATTTCCATGATGGCATCCTTGGCACGGGCCGAGGCCTCGGGCGTTCCGATGAGGTTCACCGGCCGCAAGCCGTTGACGCTCTTCGATTCTCCCACTATGTTGATGTGGCATCCCGATCGTTCCTGGAGGTCACGGATGGTCTCGCCTCCACGTCCAATAATCAGTCCCACGGTGCGGTCTGGCACCATGATCTGCATATGATCCTCACCCTCCCGCAATTGCGTAGGCGCACCTCCAGCACCTCTGTTCACGTCTCGGGATGGCTTCTCCTGCGTCCGGTTCAAGGCGCCCATACCGCTGTCATCGATGATATGGTTGATGGCTGCCTTGACCTCCGCACGCCGTTGCCGAGGCCCAGAAATCCTGCACTGCCGAAACGGGCCGCCGTCGGCTGAAGCCAAGAATTGAACGCGGCAGTTGGAGTCTGCCTCGATGCGACGCAGGTTCTCGCCTTGCCGACCGATGATCAAGCCAACGAGGCTGGACTCGATCTGGATGGTTTCCGAGTTGTCGTCGCCTCCTCGTAGGGGAGACCTCTCCCGGCCGCTACCTCCACGAGGCGAAAAAGGACGCCCACGCGCAGGAGGGGAGAAGGAGCGGTCGCGCCCGTAGTCGCCGCGGCCAGGACCGCCGCCACGACGGTCATCCTTTTGGTAATCGCCCCGAGGAGGGGATCTGGACCTGGAACGTTGGTACCGATCCGCGTTTCTCGAATCCGAGCCGTACACGAGCGGTCGATCGTAAGAGGTGGCTCCTTTCTCGGCCGCATAGGCTCTCGCCTTGGAGACAATGTCGTCAAAGTTCATGGTGCCCGAGTTCACGGGGCGGATGGCGCTCAAGTCGACATTCCCGCTGGCAGCTGGAGCGGGCAGGTGAGGGCTGGGGCCACCATAGCCAGGGGCGCCTGGAGGAGGCGCTTGATATGGGCCTGGCTGCGTGGGCATGGACTGGGCCGGGTAGGCATGGCCAGGGGCAGCGCCGGGATGGCCCTGGGGAGGTGTCGACGCCGGAGGACGCTGAGAAGCTGTGTGTTCATTTAGCATTTGCTGTCGCGAAAAGCACCACCTGCCATCGAATGGGTGCTTACCCAGTGCTGCGAGGATGCTCTGGATATCGGGCTGAGAGTCCGCCATGGTTATGGATATTTGTGAATGCCCGCGACCGAGTATAAGGCGTGAAGGGAAGCAGAGAAGGTCGCTCAGCTCCGAGTGCTGGGTACCAGTGGTGGAGGTTAGGGAGGCAAGGCCCGAGCGGCGAGAGGGCGAAGCAGACGGGATTAGCCTTTGAAAGCGCTCGCAACGACGGTAACAACCTTGCAGCTGTAGTTTGAGCTACCGCAGAGGCAAGTGCCGGGTCGTGTCTCAGAATTCCGCTCTTAAGCAAATGTTTGCTGCTGTCGCGCAGACTTGGTCGAGGTTCGCTTATGGCCAAGCGCTTGCCGTGGTGCCAGAGACGGGGTCAGCAGCACGTCTGTCGCAACAACGTTTGCTTGCACAAGCGAGAGCCTGGCAGCAGAAGAATGATATCGTCGTCGGTAGCAGCCCTAGATGGGATAGTACAAAGGCTCGGAGCTGCCTCTGGCAACGTTTGGCGCTGGATCGGTCGTCTGACTGCTGGAGGGGACAAAGAAGACCGGGATCGCTGCGTGGATGAACGCGCATCCGATTTTTCTTGGTGCACGGGCGGCCGGAATAACAACATGCCGAAAACAGCCTTGGCCGCGGGTTAGTCTGCGCATAAGTGTTGCGCGTCAGTGAGGCGACAGCCCCTTGCCCCTCTGCCCCTCTGCGCTCCATCAATGGTCAGTAACCTTGGAGTGTCCATTGCTGGATGACGGCAAATCCTCCACCAGCCAGCCTGACTATCGTCCTACCGGTGTCGCAGCCAGTCTTCGAATGAGTGCAGCATGGAAGTTGTTCAGCCAAACTGAAGGCCTGTGCCTGTTCCTTCAGAATCCGCCCCATTGGGCCCTCCCACCACGTCGTCCCATCTAGGCGTGGAACCCTGTGTTTAAAATGCAATCTACTGGCCGTAAATCCAATGCCGCAATCATGGCGGGCACAGGCAAGAAGCCAAGGTACCTTGTCCATGGCTGCCTGCAGCCTCAAGGTAAGGTCAGGTAGGCATCGTTGCCGGGCCGGGGCCCTGGGACAGGTTCGGAGTCTGTATAAAAGATCGTCCCCAGCTTTCGACCCAACCGCCTGCCATCGCACTCAAGCACCGGGAGAAAAGAGGCGCTCGGCAGCGACATCATCATTCTCAATCATGGAACCTGCATGGCTCAAGGACTGGATGCGAATGAGCGCTCAATTTGTGACGCGAAACAATCTCACGTCCAGAACCTGGGGCTTTGTCGTCCTTCGTCCCTCAAAGGCCGCATCCAACGACGCCGAATGGGCCGCCGCCGTTTCCAAGATTCGCGACTACGTCGCCTACTCGGTCAACCACGATCGCGTCCATAATGACCCAAGTCTAGACCCCGAGCCGCAAGAAATTGTTATACGAAGCCTCGACTTACCTACGGTTGATCTACCGCTTGAGCCGGCCAGACTGGACGATGGGTTGCCAGCCGCGGCGCGTACTCGATTCAACGAGTGGCGTGTCGGCCGCCGACGGGAAGAGCAGAACGAGACTGTCAGGTTTGGTTCGTTGAGTACCGATATATGCATCTTGCTCGACGCCGCGACCGTGCGAACGCTGGTATCGGCGGACCCGGCCACTACCGAATGCTCTATCGTCATAGTAGTTCGTGACTGGGGCGATATAGAACCGCCCTTCTACGCGGGATGGATGAGGTCGTACCCGGGGCCCTTGGATTACCTGTGGTCAGACGTGCAAGACCGGTCGATGAAAGACATCGCTGGAGCGCCCAGATTTGAAGGGGCCAGATTCCACTGTACAATAGCGAATCAATGTGCGTCATGATCGATCCGCCTGGCGGTGTCGGGGCTCGTCTACCGGGAACCCAGAGAGGAATTCGCCCGAGGGATTTGATCTGTCAAGAGGATACAGTTGACGGCAGCAAACAGGTTGGGTTTTGTCCTCGCGCGGGCCCGCTGGGCTTTGTAGACTACGATGCTCGTACGTGAGGGCGGCGGCGGTGCGGTGTGGCTGACCATTGTGCTGTTTGAGGGGCCGATGGACATGACAAGGTAGAGTGGTGGCATCGAGGTACTGCCCTGGGCCAGCAATGACGCTCACGTCTTCCTTCGTATGGGTAGATGTCTCGGGATGAGTGAACAGCGGTGGTGTCACTGCTCTGAAATTGCTGCGCCGTACCCAAGTTGAGTGGTTCCAAGTAACTTGGCGGTCGAAGAGGCTTCGACATTGATTGACTTCGGCTATGAATAGCATTGGGACTTGAGGAGGCCTAACGTACCACGTACACGGTACGGCTCGTGGCGCAGCCCGCCCTCGTATCACGGCGGCGAAGCCGGATGGTTCGGGCGACCAACTTGACCATCCATGCCGTGGGTGGCATCATGGGATCGAGACGCAGCAACAGTGCATTGACATTGTGCTGCGTTCCCAGACACGGAATGCGTGGGGAAATTGGCCTCCGGCTCTCCGCCTTCACTCCTTGGGGCACACATCTGGTGGCACGCCTGTCTCGGTGGCCGTTGAGTGGCTGTCTCTTCGGCGCCCCGTCCACTGCTAGTCTCCAACGGGTCCTGTTGGTGGTGATGGACTGATGGTAGTCCGTACGCGGTGTGCCGGCAACCGACTGACCATCGGGTGCAGGAGACACCCATTACGCGGCCTAGCCAATAGCTTGGACGTGACCCTTTAAGAGCATTCGAGCATCCGCATCATTCGCACGCGTCCCATCCGTCGTCCCTCATCTTCGCCAGCAGTCACGGAGGACTACCATGACATTCTGCGTCACACACCAGACCTCCCTGCCCGCCAAAAGCGACATTCTGGAAAGAGATCCAGACATCAGAGTCGCCCGTTAAATCCGTATTGCGCCAATGTGTTCTCGGATTCTCATCGAGTATCGGTGCAAGCACCAAGTCTCGAGAGGAAACACACGATGCTTCCGCGAGGACTGCCCGGGGAGAAAAGAGGAGATTTCTTACGACTCGGATGACTGCCCCCAATGCTCAGCCGAAAAGGGCTTTCGCTCAGCGAGATGGTGCCCCGTTGGTTGCTGCAACTGCTGCGTGGTTATGTGAACATGAAGGCCCAGGAGCCGCGGGCGACAACCGCAAGGTGCGCGAAATTGCTGAACACGTGCACATCACCTTGACAGGTGCCGCAGTCCGGACGACTGGAACGGGGACTAACGTGCGAATACTAGGCCGCCTCTTTCAAGCGACTACGGAATACGGCCTTGCTACGAGTCAACGAGGCGTGTATAAATTGTGGGGAACGACGCTGAAGCTTCCCGTGTATGTAGGCGGAGATGGAGGATTTTGCCAGCGGCAAATGTCAAAATGAGCACCCAAGGACTTGTCCACATGACAACTCGGGCCAAACAACCTGCTATGGTCCTCGGGACCTGGGGTGGGTAGTTTGAGGCGACGTCGTTACCCTTGTTTCGCTGTATTTGTAGTAAAATCGCTGCACGAGTACAGGTAGTAAAGCTGTTTGTTGTATGTAATGCCTTTGGTCCAGGTCGTCCGAATAAACGGAATTCCGTTCCAGAAGCGACCTTGAGTCCATCGATGGTCATGCGGCTTGTTAGGTGGACCTCTCCAGAGCTCAAGGCCACGATGAGAGGTGATGCATCCATGCCTCGGCCAGCACGCACATGCGCCCAAATACGTCTGGGGAGTAGATAGACACGCCTGTAAGAGACCCTCGGGCGTCCCACCATGGGCAAGCACATAATGTCATAAAGTGTGGAGGGCTGCATCCAACGTTAATAAAGTCCTTCTCTGCGCCACGTCTGTGCGCCTGTCACCCGCATTGGCCCAGCAGCTGTCCCTCCACGATGCGCCTAGCCCAGGTGCTGCGGTGGAGCTAGGCGGCGTGCCTGCCGTTGCAACGTCACTAGCCAATCTGCATTCAACCTTCCACGAGCCACCCCAGGTTCCCCATACTCGTACAGCCAACGTCGGCGATCCGCCAGGGCTCCTCCCACCGCACTGCAACTCGTCGACGACAAAGCACTCTGCCCTGACGATCCAGCCATGGCCA
This sequence comes from Tolypocladium pustulatum, assembly GCA_024340155.1. Classification (NCBI taxonomy): domain Eukaryota; kingdom Fungi; phylum Ascomycota; class Sordariomycetes; order Hypocreales; family Ophiocordycipitaceae; genus Tolypocladium; species Tolypocladium pustulatum. The sequence goes on from JALHBY010000094.1 coordinate 173,496, forward strand.
AGAAGGCGCGTCAAAGGATCAGCTATGGTGAGTGTCTCTACCCTTTTAGCGCCGTCCAGTCGCCATCGCAGGCCGCGCCTGGATATGTCTCTTGCTCTTCCAACAAGAGCCCCGCTCAGTGTCACCACCGCGCTGCTGGCCGAGACATTGCGACGGACGTCGCGTCGCCATCGTGAACTCTGAGGCTGACACGGCGTCTCTTCACCCGCTACAGTCCTCGAGAACGCCAAATCTTCGGTCGGCGGCCACCGTCTTGGCGTCAATGGCCTCGCCGTCGACGCCAGCAGTGGCATCCTGTGAGCCCCCCCTCCCCCTCTCGGCCTTGCCAACGACCATGGCGGGCATGCGCCGCTGAGGCACATGGCTGACCACGATGACCTCGCGCAGGTACTCCGGTGGACGAGATGGCATCGTCTGCGCTTGGGACGTGAGCCTCGACGAGCGCCGCAGCGCCGACGCCGACGACGATGCGGCCACCAAAGCCCAGCAGCAGCAACAGCCGACGACCAAGTTCCGCGCCCAGACGCAGGCGCACATGCACTGGATCAACGACATTACTCTGGCACAGAACAACACCGCATTAGTATCTGCATCTTCGGACCTTGCAGTCAAGGTATGGCGGCCACACTCCGAGGAGGACAGCACACGTGCCCACACCATCGGCGAGCATGCCGACTACGTGAAATGCGTCGCCACGCCCCCGGCCGCCATGAACGCCAACTGGGTTGCTTCTGGCGGCCTGGATCGCAAGATCTGTCTCTGGGATCTCAATGGGGCGGGAAAGACGCTCGAATTCGACGTCAAGGGTGAGGAGATGACCGAAAAGGGCTCCGTTTACGCCTTGGCCGTCGGCCGAAACATGCTGGCGAGCGGTGGGCCCGAGAAGACTGTCCGCCTGTACGATCCCCGGACAGGCTCACGAGTCTCCAAGCTAGTCGGCCATCTGGATAACATTCGCTCCATCCTCATCGATGAAGCCGGAGATACCATCCTCAGCGCCAGCGCCGACAAGACGATCAAGATGTGGAGCGTCAGGGGGGGTCGCTGCATGTACACCTTCACCATGCACGACGAGAGCATATGGTCACTGTATTCCGATGACCCACGGCTCGGCATCTTTTACAGCAGCGACCGCTGCGGTGTCGTTGCCAAGACCGATGTGCGAGGCAGTCTGGAGGATGTAGACGACGGTCTCAGCCTCGCCGTTGCGCAGGAGCATTTCGGCGTCTCCAAGGTCGTTGCGGCTGGCGGCCATATCTGGACGGCCACCAACCGGTCATCCATCAACCGCTGGGCAGATGTCGACACGAACGACCATGTCAAGCTTCCTGGAGCCTTTCGACATCAGCGAGCTGCATCTGCCGCTTCCAACAGACCCCGCCAGCCGTCCCTCCCCAACGTCGATGCCCCGAAAAACAAGGAGATACCTGCAGAGTCGATCCTTCGGATCTCAAACACGGCAGTCTTTCCTGCGCGTAGTGCCCTTGATCTGGACACAAACACACTCAACGAGACTCTGGCGAGGAGGGGCTCGGAGGTGGCTGTAGAGCAACCGGACCCAGAGGTGAAGCCAGTCCATCAGCTGCCCGAGGAAACCATAGAGGGCCAGTTCGGCCTGCTAAAACACAAGATGCTCAACGACAGGAGGAGAGTTCTGACCCTGGACACTGCTGGGGACGTCTTGATGTGGGACCTCATAACTGTTTGTGTCACCCTCGGCTTGGAAGAGTGCCAATGACTGACTGTTGCCAGTGCAAACCTATCCAGAGCTTTGGCAAGCAGCACCTTGAGGACGTGGAGAAGCTGGTCAATACTCGGGAGGCCGTGGCTCCATGGTGCTCGGTGGACCTGAGTTCTGGCAACCTCACTGTTGTGCTGGAGCCCTTTAATTGCTTCGATGCCGAAATATACGCGGATGAGCTGAAGCTGGAAGAGCCAATTGAATTTCGAGAGGACCAGAGGAGTACTGCTACCCAGGCCCAAGCTCTTAACGTCACGAAGCTAACCAACCGTGCGCACAGTCAGTCTTGGGCGGTGGATTCTGCGATATCTGTTTGCCAACCTCATTGACGAGGAAATCAAACGGGACGAGCTGTACCGTCAAAAGTTGAACGAAGAGGTCGAGCAAAGACAGGGCGGCAGACGGGCGAATGCTCCAGCATCAATTGACATTCCACAGTCCAACATTCCCGCCTGGGATGGGACAGATTATAACAAGACTCCTCGAGCCAACAGCTCCCACATCTCTGCCCCTACGCCCGGGCTGGGGATCGGGGTTGCAACTCCGGGGCTAGGAGTAAGCCTACCCGGTGTCCCAGAAGAGGCTGTGGCGAGTCCGTCAGAAAGAGGATACTCGGGCGATAAGGATGACTACTTCGCCGTCGATCGAACAGCCAAGGCACCAGCGACGCCAGCGACGCCCGCTGCAGAGACATCGGAGGCGAAGGTTTCCACGGATAATGGCACCGACAGGGGGAAAGAAAAGGACAAGGACAAGGCCAGTGACACGGCCAAGTCGCCGAGCACCCCTTTCGGCAGGAAGTTCCGCATGTCGTTTAGCTCCAAGAAGCTGGGCCGGTCCGCTTCACAGGCAACCCAGGAGAAGCCGGTGGTTGTCGAAGACAAGGCTGAGGAGTCGGAATCATCGTCGAACCACGACAAGGAGGTCGACGACAGCTTCTTTGGCGTGATCCAGAAGATGCGCAACGAGTACGACAAGCAGCTAGCGGAAACGCCCGACAAGCTCGTGGAGACCAAGGTCACGCCGAGCCTTTCCACGGAAACTCCTGTTCTGAAGCTTCCGCCCGGCACCAAGGTCATCGTCCAGGAGGAGACTTCTGGCGGCAGCTCCAACATCTACCAGGGCACGGTGGAAGAGGTCGGGAGGGACGCAGACTTGATTGAGCAAAAGGCGCCCATGTGGCTAGGTGACGTGCTTCTACAGAACCACATCCCGTTCAAGGACCCGGTCAAGATCTCCTTTGTTCTCAATCCGCTAGATGACCTGCTACCCATCTCGCCCACCGACGGAACCAACAGGCTCAACGCAAACAGGATGCTGCGGGTGAAGAAGATTCTGGCCTACATCTCCGAGAGGATTGAGGAGCTCCCGGACGAGGACGGCCCGGACGAGATGCTGCCCGAGGAGTATCTCGAGCTTTACTGCAACGACCAGGTAAGTGTTCCTTTGCCTCGGACTGATGTGAACACAGCACTGAACCTTGACGCCTAGTTGCTCGAGCCGACGATGAGTCTTGCCACGATTCGGACTCACGTGTGGAAGGGTGGCAACGACATTGTCCTCTACTACAAGGCCAACGGCCGCAAGGAAATCAAGCCGCTGCGACGTCCCTCTGCACAGCCCGCAGAGGGCGATGGGGCTGCGGCACAGCCACCGGCGGCGGCGACGGCAGCAGCAGCCCCTGAGACCAGCGATGCAACGCCAGCATCGTAAATGCCGATGTCCCTTGTGCGCAGCGTATCATTTCACCGGGTGTCACGGGTCTTGGGTCATGTAATACTTCTTCTGGGTTCAACGATGTTTGTCGTACCCCATCTTGTGCCGGCGCCAGCATGGCCAGCCCCTGGGTTTCTGTTCTCATCATGCTGCTTCTCTCGATACATGGGGTGCGAGACCTCGCGGCCGGAGGGTCTCTGTGGTGGTACCTGCTGTAGAGGACCTCTAATGCAAGCGTCTAATATACCTGTTTCTTCGGCTTATATCGTACAATCCCAGTTCAAGCACCGATGCCCACGTCATCGTCATCATGCCATGCTTCTCATGGTGTTGATTGACCATTGGTAGCTCCCCAGGAAGATGGCGCCGCCGATGGATATCCACGTCACGCGCGGCGCGATGCCGGCGAAAAAGGGGCGCACGCCCTCGTCGCGGACCATGCGCCGGAAGACGTCCCCGACTGACACCTTTTCCTTGGAGAGCATGACGCGCGTCTTGAGCACGTCGAGCGGCGTCGTCAGGGCCGCGGCAATGGCGCCGGCGACGCTGCCGAAGACGGCGCTCTCGACGCCCGACACGTCGGTACGGTCGCCGCGGCGCCAGGCCTTCATGGCCTCCCACAGCGGGAACTGGATGACGGTGAAGGGCACCTCGCGGAAGACGGTGATGCCCCAGCCGCGGTACAGCTCGCGCCACACAGCGGCCAGGCCGTGCGTGTTGCGCCGCGCGAGGATGGCGCCCAGCGCGGCCGATGAGGAGCCGCCGTGCAGGCCCGCCTGGGCGCGCTGCTTGACGACCTCGGTGGGCACGCGGACGGCGCAGGCGGCCACCTCGCCCATGCTGGCGGCAACCATGTGCGTCAGCGCATCCGGCAGTGCGCCCTCTCCGTGCCGGGTCCTGCCCGCATCGCCATCCGCGGCGCCGCGCCGCCTCAGCGCGCCCTTTACGGTCTCGTAGGTGCAGAAGAAGAAGGCGGCGCCGGGGGCGGAGCCGACGAGCGCGGAGCCGACGCCGCGGTAGATGCCGGCGAAGCCACCCGAGGGGAAGAAGCCGGTCGAGGACTGCAGGCGCGTCTTGAGGGTGTCGAGGGGGAAGAGGGAGAGGTCGACGGTGGTGCCGGCGAGGGCCCCGGCGAGGAGGGCGGACTGGAAGGGCGGCTGGGTGGACGAGGACATGGCTGCCGTCCGTCGTTTTTCTTTCCTTTGTCCGAAACGTTGGCCCCTCTGGAGGCTGCGGGACGGTGTAGAAGGAGGAGGCCGAAGCCTGGCACTCCGAGGACGAGGGTAGCAAAGGGCCGCGTGCGTAGATTGCGCGTGAGTCCGTGGATGGGTGGGAAAATTGGCGGGAGGTTTGCTGCGTCGGAGGTTGGATGTGTGCTATCGATAGCCGGAGCCGAAGGTCGGAGATCGATGCTGCTACCCTGTACCGCGTCTATCCGCAGGTCCACGGTTCGAGAAGGTCCAATTGCGTCGGCAAGGATGGGTGCACGCGCCGAAAACTACTGTAGAAGATGTTTCTCTATACTTGCAGAGCATATCCAGGCTTTGTTTTGTCCGAGAGATGCATTCGCAGTGTAGGATCGAGTTGTTGCCGTCACCTCCGTACTTGGTTTTGTATGTGGGCATGTGGGGTAGAGAGCTCGGCCGTCTCCATCCAGCACATCAACTGGCATCAATGAGCATTGAAACAGACTAGAAAACCGGCCTTTGCGAGCGGCAGATTGGACACTGCTCGCACAAGGAACAGTCGACGTCGAATTGAGACTGAACGTGTCAAGGTTGTTCGTGCAGTCGCGAATAGGCAAGGGGGACATGACATCACCCGCACGATGCCGAGCACCTAACTGTATGAAGATCTTCTATTCTTAACAAGCGGCACCTACGTAGCCGCGTCTCACCTCGTGCTCGCCGTCATTCTGAACAAGCACAAACCCGCTCCTCCCATGACCAGCGCGCCATCTCCCCGTCAACGAATCATCACAAGTACACAGGCAAGCCCCACCCGCAAGCTAATGTCGTTCGGCAATGCCTCCCCCTCACATTCCATCCCTCGTGCTCGTCCCCGCCTTGCTCGTCTCCTCGGCGGCCCGCTTCGTCCGCTCCTGCAGGCTGCTCACGTCTTCGTGGTTCGATCGGTCCGCCCGGACGGCCTCCTCGCTGTCCGACGCGAGCTCCGGCTTCCAGTGGCCCGAGCCCTTTTTCTGCTTGGACAGCGAGTCCTCCTTGTGCTTGTGGTAATCCTCGTCGGTTTCTGTACATCCGGTCGGTCAGCAAATGATTCGAACTCGGGCTGGGACGGGCAGACGGGGTAGTCAGATGTCGGGATGCACGTACGGCTGGACGACTCCTTCAGGCCGCTCCGAGCGCTCGTCGATAGAGCAAAGCCCCGGCCGACGACGACGCGGCCCATGGTGGCCGTTCGCAGGCTATGCGAGGTAATGAGGGTCCTGGCGGAAAGCATGATTGTGTTGTCTTGTCGCGTCCGAGATGGTTTGAGTGAGGGCTGCTAGCTAGGCGGGCTTTCTTCCGTGTGACAAGGATGAGTCTGGATGCGTTCAAATGTCGAGACACGTGTGACGGGCAATGCAAGAGGAGAAAAGGCCCAACCAGAGCGCTATATATGTAATCAAGCTTCCAGGCCCGTTTGAGCTAGATTCTCCCCTTCTCGCCCTGCTCAGGGCCGGTGCCGAGGATGCAGCGCAGACGGGGCCATGCTGCGCCCGTGACGTCACTATTCCGTAGCGTTTCCTCCGCAGCGCACATCGGGTCAAGAACGGCAGTACGACGGGCCCCCCCAACTCCAAGGCGTGATTGATCCGGAAAGCACCGTCAAACGTCTCGTCTCGCAACGTCATCAGCGCACCTCGTCCTCCACCGCGCTCGTACTGTACCTGAACCAGGCAGGCACAGCTGACAGTCCACTCCCCTGAAGCGCCTGCGATGCATCCGCACCACTTCAAACAGCCATCAGCAATCGTCCGCAGGCAGTCACCAAGTAATTAGTCACATCACATTGTCGCAATCTTCTTTGAACACATCGTATATTCTCGTCTCTGCAGGCCTTTCAAGCCGCGATATCGATCGTGAAGCGCCGTCATCCCGGAAAGCATGCCTGCCGCCATTCGCGCAAGTATCACACCCCAACAAATTTGTAACACCAGGGCTCGAGGGCCCGAGAATTCCCAAATAAACCCGACCCGCATACCAGATCATGTCGTTCTTCATGCCACTCCCAGATGCTTGCAATAGTGATAACGATCCCGTCCCAGTAACGCAACAGATCCAATGCTCCGGGAAGCAGCTCCCCCAAAATGACACCTCAACCGCCGTGCAAAGAAACAGAAGATGGGCGGGCCGCTTTCCCGTTGAATGGCACAGGGGCATCTCTCAACCAAAACAAACAAGGATGGAAAAAAAAACCAAATCGACGACCAACTCCCCGTAATCCCAAAAGAATCCGTTTCCAGTTGGATGATATGCGCGCAAACACTCAAGACGCCGCTTCGTCTTCGCCGACCACTGCCCCGCCAAATACGCGTTTCCCATATGTGACTCGAACAAGAACACACCCAGATCTCGTTGATCGTAAGAACCCCCTTCTATATGTTCCTTTTGATTTTCTCTTGGTGACTTCGTGACCCGTGACCGTGGCGAGGGCAAAAGACATTTTCGAGAAGAAACAAGATTGCCGTCGCGCGCGCTCCAGTGTAAAGATAAGGGATGCCGAAATCATTAGTCCCAACCGCGCCGTCGGTGCCGCTGTCAAATGGCGCAAAATGCAAGTCTTTCGTGCTGAGGGAGAAAACGCCCATTCGTGTCGGGAAGCCTCATCTTGCGAGGCGGACACCAATTCTGTTCAAAACAAGTTGTATCGAAAAGCATGAAAACAAAACGAGAAAATGGTATCGACTCTTCTCAAACCGCACTGGTACTCCGTCCTCGTGGGATATCTGTTGAGAACAATGTCGATATGTCGATTAGAGGTGCTTATACAGATGGTGTAGAGGTGGGATGGGTGTTTCGTCGTTGGTCCAGCAGCCGAGCTGAGTACTGGCCATCCATTAAAACAGAGGACTCATCCCCGAGGAAGGACAGCCCGCAAGAGTCAAGTGTTACCACTTTGAGATTTTGTTTTTGGTGTAACCCGCCAAGATGAACAGATGCCGAGAGGAATGAGCTGCAATCTCCGACTACAGTGCGTGCCACTCGGCGGCAGAGGCGCCGCGGGCCGACCTCGCATCCGTCGAGGATGCACAGGAGCGGGCGGGGCCCGAGCAGCGTCTACCACCGGCGGCCGAGCGCCTGATGCATTCCGGCGGGCGACACCGAAGGCGGCGGGCTGGACATGGAGATGCCGGTAGCAGGGTTGATGATGGGGATGGCATTGCGTCCGCGAGTGGCCGAGGGCTGGTGCAGCTTCATCGAGTGTTGGCTCTGAAAGCTGGGCGGGATAAAGGCGGGAGAGGACGAGTTGAGCGAGAATCCGGGCGCAACCGTCTGGGGTTGTTGCGTGGGGGAGGATTCGGGGGAGTTGCTCGCCAGCGACGAGCGCTCCGAGGCGCTGGAGATGGAGACCAGCTGTTCGGAGGACCAGTCAGATGAACTGCTGCTCAAGGGGGAATGTGGCTCCGCCAGGCCGCGGCTACTCACGTCGATTTCCGTCAACAGGTTGGGGCAAAACTCGAGGTCGTCCTCGAGCTCAAACGAACGGCCGGCCTCGAACTTGATGCGGAAAGCCGACAACGCGGCGGATTCGTTGAGGTCCTTCATGCTACGGGCACCGCGGAACTGGCGGTGGGCGTTCTGGGAGACGGAGAGCCGGGGAGCACGGCGGTTGCGGCCGCCGCCGTGGTGGTGGTTGTGCGACACCGAGGCCGCATGCGCCGTTTGCGCATTGTAGTGGTAGTATGAGGCCATCATATGTAGCCCAGCACGAGGTGCGCGTCGTTGGTTTCGAGGTCGTTTGCGTGGCGGCCGGAGGACCGGTGGATTGGGGGCGGCGCAGACGGCGGGTGTGTTGTTGGACGCGGTGGGCGGTGGGCGGTGGGTGGAGTGCGTGCGTGCGGGATTAATCCTCGGGCGTTTGAGATTGCAAGCACGGCGAGAGATGACGCAGGCGAGATGGCAGCGATAGCGATGGAAGTCGGGGCAGGGCGAGAGTTGGTTGAAGCAGGAGATGCAGAGGCGAGTTGGAGCAGGTTGGTTGGGCTTTGCTTTTAGGTGTGTCGGATCTGGAGGAAGGAGAGGAAGAAGAGAGGAATGGGCCGGAGAAGGTACGGAAGCGGGAGTACAGACAGCCAGGACAGGACACGCAGCGGGCAGTGGGCAGTGGAGAGAGGGTGGTGAGTGGAAGGGGGCAAAGCGGACGGCGGGTTTCTGTTGGTCGGGGCCTGCATCAGCGCCCCAGCGCAGAGGGCCAGCGCCGCAGTCGGCGAATGGGAGGCCGTGGACGCTGGGCCCGCCGCCCTCGCCACCGCGCGCTGATTGGGTGCCCGCCAGCCCGCTAGGCCGCGGCGGGTCTAGGGGGCTCCCAGGGGTGGGCGCCAATGTTGTAATTTTGGGGCGGGGCCGGCATGCGCGACAGTGCGTGTCACAGTGCGCTCTGCCTTGCGGGCAGGCAGGCAGGCAGACAGGATGGCAGGGAGGGCGCCAGCCGCCGCGTCGGGGGCCCCGCCTGAGTTCATGTCCACTGCCCGCCCAGGCCTCGTAGAGCTGCTGCGCCCGGTGCCTACAACTACCACGGCCAGCCAGGTTCATCAGCGCGTGCGGTGGTGGACAGTCATCGGCGGCTGGCTGCACGCACGCAACGCCAGGCGCCCACCGAGCGCTAACGAGACGAGGTGCGCCGGACCCGTACCTGGTACCTGCCACCGCGGTGGCTGGCTGCCGCAAACGGCAGTACCCAGCACTCGCACCAGCACAGTCACACCACTGGCACTACACTGTCGCACCACCAGCATCCGCTCCCGCACCACAGTGCCAACGGCGGCCCTCGCATTCCAGCAAAAGTCGTACCGCACGCAGCTCGCTGTGTCTCTGTGCCTGCTGCGTCAGGCCACGCTGCTGTCCCCAGCGCCTGTGGAGCGTCCTGATCGCGGTGCAAATTGCAGTCATCGAATTCCCTCGCGCCGGCCACTGCGTTCGGCCCGGTACAGTCATACAGTGCCCGTAGCAGTAGTAAGAATGGATCATCATCACAACAACGGTGCCCATGCCATCGGAGAGGGTGTGAGAGGTGGTGAGATGGAGGAGCCTTATCTCACGCCAGCCGCCAGCACGAACCAGGTCCATCGATGTCTATCGAGCCGTTATCGAGCTCTTCCATGCTGGGCACTCTCAGGCACACCGCTGGCGTCCATCCGACCCGTCAGCCAGGAGATACTTGGTGAGAGGCCCACGAGGTCGTTGCGGGAACCTTGCTGGACCCGAACCCCTATGTCTGTTCCCTGGCGGGTTGTTTGACGCGCCGAGCCTGCCCAAGGCCCACTTCTTCATCTCTCCGTGCTGAAGCTGAGCGAAGCAATGGCCCGCTTGCTGGCACGCCTGGCGCCGCCTGGCCCCTGCAGAGAAGCCATCCGCATGATGCCTCCCCCAGATCAGCCCGCCTGGTGAAACTCGGCTGGTTTGCCTCCTGCAGACCCGTCTCTGTACGGAGCAAGGACATGCTCGGAGCTGCAGCAAAACAATGGCAGGTGAGGCGTCCATGTACGGACCTGCGGACCACTGCAATGGCACAGGCACTTTCGAGAAATACACCCAGCCACAGCAGACCGATTCAGGCCGTCGGCAAATTGACGATCGATTCTCTTTGGCAAGTCAGCAGGCCTCGTGGGTGGGCCGGTGGGCTGGCTGGCTGGGCCGCTGGATGAGCAAAACGTGGCGGCTGGAGGAACAGCCCGCCACCTCATCCCGCGGCGCACTGTGGTGCTGGGCGCAGTCAGCGCTTTGTCGATGTGGGGATCGTCGCCTTGTCTGGCCGTTTGGACTGATAGGGGCGCGATGATGAGCGGTGGCGGCGCTATCGTCGATGTGACTGGCCGGTTCTGGCGTCAGCCGTGCCCGAGCCTCCCCCGGATGGCCCGTCTGCCCGCCATCTGCCATCCTGCTGCCCATGCGCCCATGCGCGGGGTGGAAGGGTAGGTCACTGCCACGAGCGATCTCGGTAACGGATCGACTCCAGACCTGGTGCTTTGCAGGAGCTGTTGAGAAGGGAGGCACCCGCGTATTGTGGACACACGGCGGCCGGGTCCACGATGCCACGCTTGCAGACTGGCACACAGGAGCAGACGGGAACGAGCCTGCGACGTTGAGCCCACGCCGACTCCAAACAATGAGCTATCCACACTCGGTGTCAGCGTCAACCCTGGCCAAAGGAAAGAGGCCAGCAGCAAGACATCTGGCGCGGGCAGCCATCCATCTCGTCCACAGACCTCCCTGCTAGAGCCATCCCATCCCTTCGAGGCCGCGGCAACCCGACATATTCTTTCCATCGGCATCGACTAATCATCTTTCGAGGCCCTTCTTCAGGTGACAGCTGATATGCTCGTAGCTGCAGCAGTGGTGTAACCGATCACCTATACTCGACGGACTTGCAGTAGGGTCACGCCACAGCCTCGCCTCCTCATGGCTCGCGGCTATTTCAGGCGGACGGAGCTTGGACCACCCTTCCCGTTGAGGTCCCGTTGGGGGAGGGCCGCGGAGAGAGGCGCCCTCGTGATGCGCCAAACCCCGCGCCATGTCGCATGTTTTCCGAGGAAAAGGAAGCCCGTCGCGCCCTGGACAACATTGTTGCTCCCAGTCGTCCGTCTGTTGTCTTCAGAGCTTGACTCAGGCGTCACGCTCCGGCCACGTTGTGCGCATGCGAGCTCCCGTTGTCATACCAGCAGTGCCGTCCGCTGCACGATGCGCCTACGGAGCCTGGGCCAGAGTTTGGGATGCGACCCTGACCCTTTCAATGCCATCATGAGGGGAGTGGAGCATGTCAACCGAGCCCAACTTGTCGGCCCCTGGTTCCTGCCTGTTGCCATTTCTCCCGCATTGCCGACGGACAACCACCACGGCGAAGGCGGCTGCTCGCCATTGGTTCTGGTCGGTCGGCCGGCAAAGAGCTACGCCAGGAACACTCATCAAAGCTCTTGTGCCGGCGGCTGGCCAGGACGTTACAATTGGGATGAATAGGCACGCCCGGGCTTTGCATTGTTCCAGGTCTACCTGTAGTAGGTCAGGACATCGCTAGTCCTCCTTCTGTAATGGCCGGCATCAGGCTCGTAGCGCCTCACCGCGTGATGGCCGAATTGATAGCGCTCACACACACCGCTCTTTACTGGCGGGCTGTGGCGGGTCTGCCTCGATCGGCGACGTTGGTTTCTGGGTCTGGCTTTGGGTGTCCGTTTCGCAGCCGCGAGAAGGCCGTTGCTCATTGGGCTGTCTCAGCTGGTGGAGGGGGTTGTTGCAAGAACCTCGCGAATGGCGACGCCTAGAACCACCCACCACGAGGATGCGAGAGTCCAGTGGGAGGGTGGCGACGGGAGGCTGGTGGTGTTGGGATAGGAGCTTGACAGCGGCCCTCCGGGGACACAGTTGGTGGGAACCCAACCCCCCTGATACGCATCTGCGCTGGCGCTTTCTGCACACGATGCAGCAAAGCCCTCGCACCGCCCCGATAGCGAACCTCCGGCGCAGACGGAGGCTACTCGGTGGTGTACTGTACATTGATGGTGCGCCGTGGTCTGCAAAAGTGGTATTGAGACAAGATTAGAAGCAAACGGTGTGTTGACGTGGAGGAAGCGGGCTACGTGATGAAGCAATCGTTGTAGTTTTGGGGCCGTGGGCAGTTCAGTCTCCACGCCCCTCCTCGGTGATGCGTTCTGTCCTCTTTGCGCAGACTGTGGACGCGTCAACACTCGTCCCATCCATGCCTATCTTCTTGGCTATAGAGTAAGCAGAGGGGAAGAAAAGTAACCATACGTGGTAATGGCCAGGCGACAGAATCGGGTGTGCCGTTGTCACCCGAACTCACTGCTTAGAGCTTGACAAGGCAGCACGCACTGGGAGTTGAGACTGTGCTCTTCTTAGGCTTGTGCGCTCTGCGGCGTCTTGAGCGTCTTGATAACATGATGTACGCCTGCAGTCAACCACAGCTGCATGTCTGGCACAAACTGACCTCCCTCGTAATCAAATTCGTGATTGCAATATCGCGAGGGCGGTTGGAGAGACGGCCGAGCTGCGCTAGGTGGATGCCGGGAGGTGGGGCCAGCGGCGTCCGTCGATTCCGGGCTCGGTCCGTTTGCCGAGGCTTCGCAGCGCTTTACGCGGCTCACTTCGCGAAACCCAAACCCGCCAAGGCCTGCCCGATCAAGCAAAGCATTGCCTAGAACTCATCGAGAGGGTCATCGAGGACGGCGACGACCCGGAGTGTGACAATGGGCCAGTTCCAGTACCAGTATCACTTCCGCTCGAGCAGCAAGCTGGACTACGCCATCCTCACTGCCGCTGCCTGCCTCTCGCTCTACCTATACGTCCGCCCGGCCCTCACGGACAAGCCCAGACAGCCGAGGACCCTCCGGGCCAAGGCCCGCCATGCAGCACGGCGCCTCCCCGACCCGTCTGCCGCGCTGCCGTATCCCCGGGATGTCTTTCCCGGCGCGCGAGATGTCGAGACCGAGTACGGAACCATCAAGGTCTTTGAGTGGGGGCCAGAGGAGGGCGAGAAGGTGTTGCTGATGCACGGCATTGGGACGCCGTGTGTGGCGCTGGGAGACATGGCTCACGAATTTGTGCGGAGAGGGTGCCGGGTCATGTTGTTTGGTGAGTGCACGCGTCTGCGCTCGCATCTCACACGAGCTGTTTGTTCATGAGCTGCCATAGCGCGCCTCTCCACCGTGTCCATGAAGTTGCAATACTGACAATCGACAGACTTCTTTGGAAGAGGCTATTCGGACGCCCCTCTCGACGTCCCCTACGACGATCGCCTGTACACTACCCAGATCCTTCTCGTCCTCGCCTCCTCGCCGCTCCCGTGGACCGGCTCATCCGCCTTCCACCTCCTCGGCTACTCTCTTGGCGGCGCTCTCGCCGCTTCCTTCGCCGCCTATCATGCGCATCTCCTGCGCTCTCTGACTCTAATCTGCCCGGGCGGCCTCGTCCGCGCCTCTCACGTGAGCTGGAGGAGCCGCCTGCTGTACGCAGACGGCGTGCTGCCCGGCTGGCTAATCACCGCGCTGGCCCGCCGGCGGCTCGAGCCCAGGCGCGGCGCCAGCGAGGACGTGCCCGAAGGCGAGGACCCGAACATGGATGTGGACTTTGACGAGGTGCCCGTGTCGGCGGAGAGGACCAGCGTCAAAGTCGGCGACGTGGTCAAGTGGCAGCTGGATGAGAATGAAGGCTTTGTGGGAGCGTATGTGAGCACGATTCGAAACTCGCCGATCTATGGGCAGCACGACAAGGTCTGGAAGAGACTTGGCGAGCAACTTTCCAAGCGTCGCGGCCACGGAGACGATATCCCTGCCGGCTTGGACAGCGGCCGCGTCTGCCTCATACTCGCGGAGCGGGATCCGATTGTCGTAAAAGAGGAATGGATCGAGGATTCCAGAGCTGTCCTCGGAGAGGATGGCGTCGAGGTTCACATCGTCAACGGGGGCCACGAAATTGGTATTTCCAGGGGCAAGGAGGTGGCTGACGTGGCGATGAAAGCATGGAACAGTGAAAACATGACTTCAATATAGATGAGGAAGCCTCTTGGAGCGCTGTAGAAATAGACACTCCCCAAACTCGCTATCCCTAATGCGCCGCCAGTAAACTGTCTGTGTATAGACACCAAACGCCGTCCCGATGCTTGAGAACCAGAAAGAAATTGCTGCCATGGTGTGCCCTTGACGCTTCATACACCATGCGTCTTCAGAACATGAGCAGCCTCTAACAATGCACAAACGCCGTTACTTGTCCAGGCCGCGGGCCTTGACGAACCGATTTATTTGCTCCCGAGTAAGCTTGTCGTTGTACTGTTCGTAGCACTCGTAGAACGATATGATCTCCTGCGTGGCATCCACCATTGCCGCAATGTCCACCGCGCTCTCGGCCAGCCAGGCGGCAAAGTGCTGCACCCTGGTGATGCGCGCCTCTTGCTGCTTCTCCTTGGAGTCGGACAGCATGGGCGGATCGGCAAGTCCATTTGCGCGAGCTTGAGCCTGGCTCAAGGCTGCTTGTGCCGCCGCCAAACCGGCTGCCGCAGACGAACCAGACGCGGTCTGCCCTGGAGCGGACGAATTAGGACGCAGCACCAGAGCGAGGAGGATGGCGACCAGGGCGAGAATGTGCGGGGCGCAGAGAAGCGGCAGGTCCGTCATGTAGTGATCATTGATCACTGATCGAGCCAACTGAATGTCCTCGTCGACCAGCGCCAGCTCTCCCCGTAGCGCGCTCAGGGTTCGGTACGGTTGGTGGATGATGAGCTGCGAGCTCATCTCGCTGATGAGGTAGAACTCGCACTCGCCGATCTTGGACGTGTCGAGACCGATGAACTCCTGCCACAGCTGCCGGGCCTCGGTGACGATGAGACGGATATGCTGCGGTGCCTCTTCCATCTTGCAGGCTAGGTATATGGCGGTCGTGACGACGAGGTAGGGGTTCGTGCGGCGGATCTCGACTCGGGCGTAGAAGCGCTTCAGGTAGACCTGCGCGGTGGCCATGGCCTGCTGCCGGATGCTAAGTCGCTTGCCCAGCCGCAACAGCTCTGAAGCAGGAGCGTGGTCAGCTGCCGTTCCGGACTGGACGTGCCGTTGCGAGACTCACGCTGGTTGAAGTAGATGGCCATGTGCCTAGTCTGGGGCAGGGGAAACATGCGGACCAGGTCGGCGTTCTCGTCCTCGAGTTTCCGACGCATCGACGCCAGCTGGTCCTTTGTGAAGAGCCAATGGCGCCTCTGCGTCGACTCCCAGTAGTTGGCCGACATTGCGCGCAGATCGGGCCCGCAGGGGGCACCTTTTGCTTGCGGCGCTGGCAGACGCTGGCGTTGAGGTTGAAGTCGTGAGGCTCGGCGCGGCTCAGTGACCGATGCGGCACAACGGTCGTTACCAGCAGGGCGATAAGATAAGGCGAGCCAGTGGACCTCGACCTTGTAATCGCGCTACTGTGATTGCCTGCCCGGCAGCAGAGCACCCCAATTTTCTCCCATCCAATCCCTCCTCGGCATTCCCAGAACCAGAGCTGCCACGCCTGGTATCGTTGGCTTGGCCATCCTCCTTCTCCTCCCGACGTCAGCTTCCCGCCTCGACTCGAGGCTGTCGATTGCCCACCATCCCGACCCCCATACGATGCTGTCGACGTAGCGGACCAAGACGACGACGCGCGAGCGACGCCAGAACAGCCCAGCCACGGCAGAGCCTCGCCCGCGGGAAATGCCGCCGCCGCCGCCATGAGCCTGTCCAAGCTCGTCACCGACGTGGATCGCGGGTTGGGGGAGTCGCAAAACCAGCGCGATGCCCGCGTCGAGGGCCTTTGGGCCAAGCTGGACCCGGGCCGTACGGGCGAATTGGATCTCAAGGGGCTGCAGAAGGGGTTTCGGAAGATGGATCACCGTAAGCAACGGCTCGGATATCGGCGGACTCGAACTCAGTCGCTGACCCAGACACACAGCCTTGAAGAACGCGCACGACCTACTCAAGCAAATCATGCGTGAAGTGGACACAAACGGCGATGGCAAAATTCAATATGAAGGTATATTCCGCTCGCGGTGGAGCTGCAAAAACCTTTCGGCTAGTCAAACCTGGAGCATCACCACTGACGTCGTTTCACCGCTTCTCAGAGTTTCGCACATTCGTGGAGAGGGCCGAGAAACAGTTGTTCCTCCTGTTCAAAGCCATAGACAAGGGTGGCAGCGGAAGACTCAACATGAAAGAGCTCCAAGCCGCCTTCAAAACCGCCGGCCTGACTGTGTCGAGCCGCAAGCTGACCGAGTTCTTCAACGACATGGACCAAAACCACGATGGATACGTCACCTTCGACGAGTGGCGGTACGTTAACTCTAAGCGCTGTGGCATTTGGTCTTTTGACAAAGTCTGGTCGTGGGTTGTCATCACTGGCCATCACGCGTGCTCGGCGGTCATGTGCCGCTTGTTTGGAGACGGGCGCGAGCGCCGACGACCACATCACAACCTCAAAGGAAAACATGACAGACCTTCGCCGGCCCATTCCATGCCGAATCAACTGTGTGGCGTAGAGTAAGGCGGCTGGCTGACATTAGTCCAGGAATTTCCTCCTCTTCATGCCAGCGCGCTCTCATGATTCTCACCTGCGCGCCGTGCTGTCCTTCTACAACTCCGTCGTTAGCGTCACACCCGAGGGAGACTCTTCTATTAGCGAGGAAACATTGGAAGGCTTAGGTACGGATGCCTCTTCCTCCTCTTTCATTCAATCTCTCTTCGGCTCTTTGCTCAGGGTCGCCTTTCCTGCACCGGATGCGACAGTTTCAATACCAACCACCACACCAACGACAAGTCAAGACGCCGAAAGAGCAGATGCCGAGGAGGAAGTATTATCGGCGCAAACAAAGAACATGGGCGCCGTAGAAGCGACTGCAGACACTTTCGTTGACGCTGCAGCGATCCAACGGCGACATTCCACAGATTCCAACGCGCAGCCAGTCGGCGATGGCGACCTGGACGAGGACCTTGGAGAATCAGAGCCTTCCGGTCTAGCCGCGGCACCCAAGAAGAAGTATAGACTGACAGACTTTGCACCCGATCCAGGTTACTTCCTTGCAGGTGCCATTGCCGGCGGAGTGTCGCGGACTGCCACTGCGCCTCTAGACCGGTTGAAAGTATATCTGCTCGTCAATACCAGCAGCAGCTCAGAGACGGCTGTTGCAGCAGTCAAGCAGGGCCGTCCTATTGCTGCCGCGAGAAATGCGACACGGCCCATCAGGGACGCCATTCGGGATCTGTATCGGTCCGGTGGGCTGCGCGGGTTCTTTGCTGGTATGAAGATGCCCAAATTGGGACTCTCCGCTCGAGGAGAGGTGAGGCGCAAACGCTGACGCGTCCACAGGCAATGGGTTGAATGTGGTCAAGATCATGCCAGAGACGGCCATCAAATTCGGGTCCTACGAAGCGGCCAAGCGCGCGCTCGCCAACTTTGAGGGCCACGGCGACCCGAGGCAGATCAATTCGTATTCCAAGTTCACCGCTGGCGGTGTTGCTGGCATGATCGCACAGTGAGTGGCGCTGCGCGTTGGGGTGACGAATAGAGTTTGGGTAACCGCTGACGAGGAACAGGTTCTGCGTTTATCCGGTTGATACGCTGAAGTTTCGGCTTCAGTGCGAGACGGTCAAGGACGGCCTTAAAGGAAGCGCCCTCGTCCGCCAAACTGCCGCCAAGATGTACGCCGATGGTGGCATTCGGGCATGCTATCGTGGAGTGACGATGGGCCTGATCGGCATGTTCCCGTACAGCGCCATCGACATGGGCATGTTTGAGCTGTTGAAGAAGACGTACCAGGGCTACTATGCCAAGTACGCCGGGTGCCACGAGGACGATGTTGAGCCGGGAAACATTGCGACGGGCATCATCGGCGCGACGTCTGGGGCGATTGGCGCATCTGTCGTGTATCCGCTCAACGTGGTGCGGACGCGATTGCAGACGCAGGGGACGGTGATGCACCGGGCGACGTACACGGGCATCTGGGACGTGACGCAGAAGACGATTCAACGCGAAGGCTACCGAGGGCTCTACAAGGGGCTGACGCCGAATCTACTCAAGGTTGCTCCGGCATTGAGCATAACATGGATCGTGTACGAGAACTCGAAGCGGATAATCGGACTGCATTGACCAACGACGTGGCGCGGAGGGCGGGCGGGAGATGGGTATATACGGCCCGCGAGAAGCGGCAGGGACCTGGCCAAACGCACTCGCACATGGCAGCACGTCAATCCCGTTACGGCCGCCGGCTCCCCTTGTTGGATGGCCGTGTGATTGGCTAATGACGAGAATTCGGGCCTTGCAAAGGCTGGTGAACATAGATTCAAGGCGGAGGGATGGGCATGTCCCTCGGTGGCTGGGGACGGACCGGTAGAAGATGTCTGTCAGCGACCAAGGCGATGAGAGCGTGTCGATGTGGTATTATTATCCCACAATGTATAGAGTCATGCTAGCCAGCAGAAAGCCAAAGCCAAAGTCTGCAGCTGCGCAAAGTGAGATGGTTGGAACCGACCTTGATGTCCGGGAGCCGACTCTACAGCCGTATCGGGTTAATTAACGGGCGGAAGAGTGGAGAAGCATGGCCGGCGGTGGTGGGGCTAGGCCGGAGGGCTGGCTGTCGAAGAGAAGCCGAGGCTTCAAGAACGTACGGAGAGACAAGATCGACGGCGTTGCGTATATGTACTCGTACGGTCGCGCACGTCAGCTTTGTAGCGCACGAAGAGGCATTGCCGCGCCGTCGAGTTGCATGCAGGTGCGGCGCCACTAGCGCCGAGCGTTGCGTGCGTTGCTTACGAGGCCCGCTCCGGGTACGGCGACCGCAACGGGAGAGGCGGCGTCTGGAAAAGGCAGCTCAGACGGGCGTTGGAGATGGGATGCTTGGCTGCTCAGCGCTGGCGGCCCATTGGACAGACGAGGGGCTCGTACCCGGGGGACTTTTGGGTTGGGGGGACCGTAGCGCTTCCTGGAGACTATACTTTGAGCCAAGCTAAGGTATGCGGGGATGGCGGCTTGGAGGACGCGAGCGATAAGCGGCCATGTTCTGTAGGTGCAGGGTCGAGGTGGAAGCAAAGAGGCAGTCAGCTGCGTCAGTCAATGAATGGATGGCTGGCTTGGTTTTCCATTCTGCGGCCTATGCCGACCTTGGTCGAGCAGGGAAGCCGAGTGCGGGCTCGGTGGTGAAGAGAAGCTTGACGCCCGGCGGTGGGTGGAGACGCTGGGGTCGGCTCGACCGGGATGGAGCTGTTGGAGAAGACGAGACGGCAGCCAACTGCTTTGTTCATGGTTGCTTCCCTCTGGAGTTGGCTTTTGCTCCCTCTCTTGTGATTTGACCCCAACGCTCTTCATCGACCGTGCTCCCCTTGCCCCCCGCATGCTTCGGGACGCAGAGCCGCACGTGGAGGAAGAAGGCCGTCGTCGTCGTCTGCTGTTCATCCACAACGCTACTCCTTACACCTCGGACGGTCGTCGAGGAAGAGCTTGACGCATCAGCCGCCTGTTCTACTCGTACGCGTCGTCCTACGGGCCGCTTGTCGACTACCCCCGTCACAGTAAAGTCCACTTTGTTCGCGACTTCTCATCTCACCTGTGCTGCTTCCATCGTCGTCAGCTTCATTCCATCCCCGCCCACCACCTCGTCCCATTGCCTACGTACTCGTGCATTGGGACTCACACTGCCCCCGCCTACATACGGTTTAGACGGCGGCCAGCAGCCCCCCAGCAGGCCACCATGCCGGCGCCCTACTCAGACAATCTCTACTCGAATCTGAGCCAGGACGTTTCGGATGACGAGCGTGACGCCCTGTCGCCCACGGATGGGTACTTCCACGCGTCGTCGTCGTCGTCGGACGCGGCGGCATCCTCCTCGCAGTGGCAGCCGCACCGTCACCAGCAACACCCTCAACGCATGTCGTCCAACGTGCCGTCTGTGCCCAATGTGCTCGTCGAGGACCCGACGCTGCGCGGCCTGAGTGCCGCCGACGACAAGGCGCGCGAGGCTGACGAGGAGCGCTTGATGAACCAGGCTAACCGTCACACGGCATCGTCGTCACCATATCCGCCGCAAGTGTCGACCGCTTCATCACAAGCAGCACCACCTACATCCACTCCGTCGCCATCTCACGCCTCTGCCGCTGCTGCTACCCCAACCAGTCCCCCCTTTGCCACCTCACATCACCACCACAGGCGCAGCGTCGACGAGGACGAGCGGCTTCACTTCCCCGCACACAGTACCCGTCTGCCCTACTTACACACATCCACCAACCGCGGTGAGACTTCAAATGTTACGTCCCAGCCGCATCATCATAGCCAGCAGGACGCACCGCCCGCATACTCTCCGTCACCGTCGTCTCCTCCCTCTGCCCCCTCTCAGCACCAGCAAGGCTACCAGACCTTTCCATCTCCTCCCGCCAACGCGCGTACAGACACCATGCGCGTGCCTGACGAGCATCAAGCCCTGCTGCCGCGCCAGCCCGAGTCCATGGGGGCCCCGCTGGGTGGCCCCCCACCGTCGAGGTGGCAGAGGATTAAAGAGTCGACGGACTCGCCCAATCTGCGCAAGAGGATCAAGACAGTTCTCGGCGTGCTTGTCATCTTTTCCATAATATTTGCGATCGTGGGCACCTTTAGCCTTTCGTCGTCTTCGAGTCACAGGGTAAGTCAATGCATGGCGGCTTCTTTCACTCGTGTCTTCTTCCTTCCTCTGCTTTGCCTTGCTCCACTGTTGAGTGATTCACCAACTCGCACATCAACGTCATGCGGTGACACCGTCACCCAAGATGCCCTTCTACTTCTCCCAATAAACATAGCGTTCTCCTTCTCCCCACAACCCTTTGCTTACCCGCCACGTAGAACAGCGGCATCATCGACAAAGACCCCGTCAGAGATCCAGACATGGGTGGCCACAGCGATCTGCAGTGGACGCCCACCATGGGCTGCCGCGACACTCCTCATGCCTTCTCCAAGAAGACCGCCCCCCTTCGCTTCGGAAGCAAGCGTACGCTCGACATCAGGCAAGAAGTTGGGAAGAAATCGGATTCGTACCTCTGGCTACCGCCAAGAATCTTTGGACAGGTCATCGTCCGACCTACCGGCGACGATGCCTCTGAAGGATCCATTGAGCTCGAGGTGATCTCCAACGACGAGGACCTAGGCATCCAAGTCGAGGCCAACCTTCGCGGCGACCATCAGTCGTACAAGATGATTACCCCAAGAGCCGTTGAGTGGGATACTACATCGAGTGAAGCACCATGCATCCAGATGCGTGCTACCGTGTGGGTGCCTCGCAAGGCATACCTCCGATCGTTCACCCTCAGCTCCGTGCAGCTTGACGTCAATGTCATCGACGGGCTGATCATGGGCGTGACGGACGAAACCAAGGTTCACACGGTTTCCGGTCACATTGGAACGTCGCTGCCCAGGGACATCAGCGAAGACGTCGTGCCCTACACGGTCGAGTCGCGCAGAATTGAGATTAAGACTGTGAGCGGTAGAATCGAGGGCTGGTTCCCCCTGTACGATCTCCTCAAGATCAGCTCAACCTCTGGCGACGTCACCGCGCAGGTAGCCCCCAAGCCAGTCGACGAAAAGTCTCCCGAGTCAGCTGTGCTCGACGTCTCGTCCGTCTCCGGCAACGTCGCGGTAACAGAGCCCCTGAACGGCGCCCTGAAAGCGGGAAAGCCGGACAAGAAGCTGCCGCCGCGTGACTACATCACCAGGATATCCACCACCTCGGGCGACATCAAAGGTGAGGTGGCCTCGAGCTCCGAGGCCAAGTTCGCCTCGACGTCGGGCACCACTACCCTCAAGATCTTGCCCGTCTTCGACAAGGATATTGGCAAGTCTGCATCCGAGCCGCCACTGCTCAACACAAACTCGATGAGTGGCGACTGGCGAGTCACCGTCTTGGAGCCGCTCTGGACCAGCACCTCTGGCGCCCGCATGTACCCGCCCAGCCAGCCCTCGCTGGACGACGATGTGATCCTGCCTTCGATCGATGCGCCCATGCCTCCCGCTCTTGACGAGGACCAAAACAACACAGATGACGAGCGCAATGACAACGACGTCTCCGACGGGCCGTCCAAGGGCATCAGGGAACCCGTCGTCATCATCCACCCCGACATCGAGCTCGCCAAGCGCCACCACCGGCGCTCCGGCGACGCTTCCCGCAACGCCAATCCCAACGCGACGCCGGCCCTCAGCATCCTCCAGTCCAAGCACCATACCGTCAGTGGCACCTTGCGGCTCTTCTACCCGGCCGTCTGGGAGGGCCGGTTCCACGCACAGAGCATGAGCGGCAACGTCAAGATCACTGGCAAGGGCGTCGAGATCATCCGGCGCGAACGCAGTTGGATGACGCGCGTCGAGGGGAAAAAGGGCGACGGCAATTCGCAGATTGCCACGGAGACCGTGTCAGGTAACATGGAGCTGGTGTTTGGCGGCAAAGCTTCCTAGACGACTTTGCGAGGCAAAAGGCGCGTGTGAGTTTGGGACGACACAAGCCTGTTGAAAGACCTTTTGCGCATGTCTTCACGAGGGTCACGCAGGAGTCACGAGGAGTTGTATAATGGCGAAGCAGGGCGATAACAATAGCCTTTGGTATTTTTCTTTGTTGTTTCGTTTTTCACGCTCCATGCGATGTCTCGTTTGAGCAACGTGCATAATCACGGCCAGTGATACTGTCTGGTCAAGCTCTTCATCCACAAGACAAACTACGGTAGCAACCTTTCATAGAGACTGTGGACGTCAAGTGTTATGAAATCAAATCTTGTGTCATGTCGTCGTGGCATTCGTAAAGGCCCTGCCTGCATAAGCGCATCTATATACAACCATCCCAGACAAGATAAAGATGGTGTACGTTGTGTGCAGGATGTAGCAAGTTCAGTCCATTAAGAAGGGGTATCCAGCAGCGGAAAGAAACAATGATTCAAGCAATCCTCGGCAATAGCCGTCAAGTCGTGTTGTGGACATCTGTCGTGTGGCTCTTCATGCCTGCATCATCCAAAAAAAA
>JALHBY010000096.1:0-23634 GCA_024340155.1 Tolypocladium pustulatum
TTTTTTTGCTCTTTGTTTTTTTGTTGATTTATTCTCTATCTCTGTTTTCGAGGTCTTTGGCGAACTCATGGACTCATAATCTCATTCTGTTCAAGAAGTTCGTATTCCGGGCGCCCGAATTAAGTGCAGCAACTATGTGCGCTTCACTTCAACATGAGGGAGGTTGTCGGGTGAAGTGTAACTCGGATATCTGTTTACAGTGTCTCGTTCCAACCCTTCTCACGGCGTTTTTCAGATGCAATAGTCCGGAGTCCGTCTATATGTGTCCTCGTCGGAGAACTGGTTCGACGAGATTCCCTCTGGGCGGAGCTCTGACAATGAGCGCTGCTGTCCACCTCCCACTGAGACTTGGAAGCTGCGACGGGCGTGCTATAGGCAGCGACTTCAGCCATAGCTTCAGCTGTGGCCGTTGCTCCGGCCTCCGCTTCGATCTCCCGATAAGCAGCCTCGATAAGTTGGGTCAGCAGGGGGTCACCGGTGCTATTGCCTTGGGGTGCCCGTGCCAGCCCGTCTGCCAGTCCATCGGTGAAAGGGTGGGCTGGGTCGTAATCCGCAGCGTTGAAGTTTGTTCCAGTCGCGGGAGGTTGCCAGTCGAAATTCACCTGGTCAATCGTTTCTTCTATCGTGGGCTCATTGAAGTAGGGGACGGCCGGAGTGGGTTCTTGCTTCTCTGGCAGGCTCGAGAGCTTTGCTTCCTGCGGCTGGACCGGCACCACAATGGGCTCGAGAGCATCGGTCTCGAGAGCTTCGATTGGGACCCAACCTTTGTGCTCTGTGTCTCCTTCCACCGGTGAGCTAAAGGGTTGATTGTCGAACCAATCCCAGACCGGTCCCTGGATGGGGACTTTGACAAGCAAGTCTGCGACTGACGCAATGGCGGCCGCTGCATCTTCGAGATTGGGGAACACAATCTCTTGGTCGAGGACGTATTGCTTCTCATGTAAGGAGACCGGAGCATGCAGCTGCTGTCCAGGAAGTTCGAGAATTTGGTTCATTCCAAGCATGCGCTGGGCAGCAGAGACTGGTGTGCTCTGTCCAAGGTCTCCGTGCTGGGATTTGAGGAGCATACGTTGGTTAAGGACTTGCTGATATTGCTCGCCTTCAGATTGCTGTGGACCAGAATGGTCTTGAATGGCAGCTCTGTGCTGCTCATGTTGCTGTCGAACGTCTGGCTCGGATTGCATTACCACCTCGGCCTGTGACTGTTTCTCCCCTGGGGCCGCTTCGAAAGGATACGCAGGGAAGTATGGTTCAACGATGGTGCCAGGCGTTTCATAGCTTGACGAGTTTGGATTGTATATTTCAGGCGAGTAGGAAGTGGCCCGAGCCTGCTTGTTGTAAGTGACAGCTCCAGCAGTAGAGTGTGCTGGGTCGACTCGATCAGTTGACACTTGATAACACGAAACAATGCTGGAGCCAGAGTCGTTTGCAGCACAATCCGTGACATGACCACAAAAGCCACTGTTGCTTGACATTGGCGCATCTCGATTGACATAATCGGCCCGGACATAGCCCACGTTGTTGTCTGGACCCGGCGGCTGATTCAAGTTGGGCAATTTAAACCCGTTGGAACTTTTGCCGCCTAAACCGGGCAAATCTGAGACTCGCAAAAAGCTGTTCGAGTCCTGCATGTTGTACTGGGCCGTATTAACACCGCCATGGCTGGTCAAGTTGGCATTGGTCCCACTGTAGCAGACATTGGCACCATTCTGGGCTCGACCGCCCAGAATATGTCCCGCCGTGTTGCCATTTGATGGAGAATGGAAAGAGTTCACCATATTCTGTGGAACAGGCAAGATTCCCGAGGGAACAGCGATGCTATTACCGTTCCTCGGGGGTGCAGTGAAAGCATAGCTGCTGTTGTCTCCATTCTTTGCGAAGCAGGAGTTCGTGTAAGGCATTTGAAGGCCAGCGGTGTACGGCAAGTAGGAGTACGTTGTCGTGGCCTGCGTATCTCCGTTGACAGATAAAGCAGGACTTTCGGCGTCTGTCAAGTCGACCAGAGGATGCCGACTCCTATCGGCAGCCATTTGGTCAGGGTCGTTGAGAGGATATCCGTTTGGATCTGCAGTGCTACGGCCGCCCGACCCTGCTGCTTGTGGGTTTTCGAGCGCCCAAGTGTTCTGAGGCAAAGTGGTGCTGTCTCAAAGTCAGCTAGGTGGCATTGGATTGATATTTGAGGGACAAACGCGCTTTGGAGCTTGTGTCAAAGCACGCAGTTCGACTTCTGTGCGCTCTACAGCTGCCAGGCTTGCAGGAGTGTCGGCGGCTGCTCGTTGGCGCTTGGACGCTCTGTCTGTGAATGACTCTTCTGCCTCTCGAGGTCGTCTGGCTCCCGCTAGAGGGAGGTGTGTCTCCTGCTGCCGAACCGACTGGGATAGCCGCACCGTTGGGAATGGGCGCGGTGCAGAGACGCAGCTGGTAGCCCTCGTCGAGGGAGGGAACAGCGTCGAACCTGAAGGTCGGTTGACCAGTGGGCTGCTGTGTTTGGAAGCTATAAGCTCTGATTTGGAAGCCAGAGAATAAAGTAAAGGCGACATAAATGGGGGTGGGCAGAGAGGAAACATCACGTACTTGAACCGAGGATCTCGACCGTACTTGGTCTTGAGATACCGCAACTGGGGTCCGGTTAGTCTGCGGCCAAAGCGAGTTCCAAAGCCCACTTGAATGTCTGCAGGCCTGGTTCGTGCCAGAACCCGCTCGAGCACCCAGGTGATCTCCTCATCGGTATAGGTGGGTGATCCGGCCATGTTTATGCCGGCGATTCACGTACAGTCGCCTGTGTCTCTGGTAGGGCTTTTCTGTTGTACTTGTCAGCTGACCAATCCGCTGAGATGGGATGAGATAGATGCCGTCGCGGATTCGCGAGATGTGGGGATAACGCGTGTCTGAATCGATGTTCAGAATGAGTGCCGTCGATGTACTTGGGATCCCGCCAGCCGCCGGGTATAAAAACAGCTCTTCCAACAAGAAGGCAAAAGAACGTTTCTATGCTCTACAAAAGTAGATACAGAGAGCGAGCGCTACTGTATTGGAGAGGGAGTAGTAGGTACGGAGTTAAAGCAAACAGGTGGGAGTGGTTTGCTTCAAAAAGGGATGTTTGGGGCGACAGTAGAAGAGTAGTGGGCCAAACAGAAGGACTTACCGATTTGTCTGCGTCTGAATTCTCGTCAGGTAATACGTTCAGACAATGAAAAGGGGTCATTCGGGGATACAAAACTGACGCGGGTGATCCACGAGTGCTCTCGTGCTATGTGGGTGCACGCTCGAGATTTGTTGTCGTGGTAGCAACCGCGCAGGTGGAAAGCTGTTCTGGTTTCCAGCGCGCCACGTGGTGAGCAATGGGTTCTGTGCACTCACTCAAACGTACAACCTGAGTAAAAAGGAAACTGGAAACGCGCAGGTGGGAAGGCAGGCGTCTTTGTATCCGACACCGCAACATTAGGATCGGGATGACACTCGATAACGTGCTCTCCGCATGACAGGTTCCGAGTGATCATGATGTTCTCCGACAGCCTAGACACTCCCGGGCCCCTAGGAGATGATTCTTCGGTCGCCATACGGGTTCTGGAACTAAATACTTAAAGTCATTGCCCGGCTCCAGCCTTCAGGAGAGGAGGCGGCGCGGATTCAGCGGTGCACTAAGCGCAGCAACTCGCCCAAGCGGCAATTCGGCGCCACATTCACCCTACTAATGCTTGTAAAGGCTGTTTGGCCATATTACTGGGCGCAACATAGTTTTGGAACTAGATGTCATTCGGCTATCCTCGTCCCATCTTCCATGTGCCTAATATCGCGCCACACCGCATCAACAAAGGCCACCACTAGCCCCTTCTCAATCCCCTTCGGCTAGGCTCCAGACAAGAACGTTTTTTTTCTGGAAGAATTCTGCTTCTGTCTGCTTCCCCGTGTTTCTGCGCCTTCCTTTGGGGGTGACAGCTGATGGTGTGCAGCGCCGTTTAGGGGTCCCGCTTCGGGCCCTCCATGTTCATGTTGACAAGATTCAGTGGCCCAAAGGTCGCCGGCTCCTGAATAGCGAGGCAGCTTCCAAGCGATTGGAAAACACAAGTCTAACCGCCAGAGTCTCAAGAGAACCTCCTGAGCTCTAAGAGGTGTGTCTTTTACTTTCCAGTCTCGTCTAAGGATGTGGTTGGCGTGAGTGGCTGTATGGCTGTCAACGTCGGGCTTGAACCGAATCTACAAGCTCACGCCACAACAAGACCATGGCGCTCCAAACGCTAACTTATGAAACCTTTTTTCGCGGTGTTTGCAATGTAAGCCGCCGTTTTATGGCTTCTCCCACATGTATTCCTATTTATTGCTAAGAGATCTCCAGCTGCAAGTCATCAACATACCTCGATTCGCAGGCATAGCAAGACACCGCCAGCAGGAGTCGCCTCGTAGGCACAAAGATCATATCAGTTGAGTGCTACGTTCTCTTATACATGTGCGAGTATCAGCCTTCGTCTGACTCTAGCCTTTGTCACGAACTCTTGACTCCTGGCGGCGATGATTGCTCTCCGTTCGCGACCATCCACGCGTGAGTCGCGCCAAAGGGCAAAGGAAAGCCACAACTTGTATGCGTTCTCTTCAGATGACATGGCTTGGTGTTTCGCCTTGAGGAGCACTTGCTGTCGAACAGACTTTTCGGTCACATGCCGTCGCGGAATCTGCGCGAGGAATCCAACCCATGACAACGTCACAAGACCTATTTGCTGTGATTAACAGCCTTCAATTGCTCTAGATCATGCCTGGTTTTGTTTGTGGTCCCAAGTCTTGGGCGCGCGAGATGGATGGTTTATTCGAGACACTCACATACGCTCGCCACAACCTTCTTCTCTGGGCAATTTTCGAAACTAAATCATTCAAAGGAAGGGGAATTCTCCCAAGAAGTCTCACGGCCCCCTTTTAGCCTCATGTGTCTCAAATCACTCTCATACAGCTATATTTATCTTCTTTAATCAAGGAGTGCAGTCTTGAACTCGCCAAAAACCCTTCAAGCAGGCAGGAAGCACAACTTAGCACGACCTAAATACGACTCATTTGGCAAATCCCTGTCTTTAAATGCGCGTAGGAACCTGTCCCTTGGTCAACGGTGTCTAAAAGGTGCGGGTGGCCAAGCGTGCTTGTGCACGATGTTCCTCATTGATGATATTCCCCACTCTATGTCTCATGTCGTTTCCTCTATCCCAGTCTAATGCAATCTCTAAAGCCGTCTACCTTCTACCACACCATCATAAATCATCATCATGCATAATCAGCAAGTTCGCGGCGTCCCTCCCCGGGAGAATACACCCAGCCAGCACCGAACCGCCCCTGCCTCGTCGTTCTCGATCCAGTCGTCCTGACCCGCAAGCTCCTCCTCCTCGTCGCAGAACAGTGGTAGCTCCAGGTCAAGCATAGCTTGCTTGAACGCCTCGAGCAGCCGCACCGTCGTCGCGTCGCGTTGCGGCACCATGACCACAGCGCGCGACTCGGGCACCAAGGCGAGGTGTTGGTTTATAGCCGAGGCGAGCAGAGCCGGATGATCGTCGTCGTAGAGGGGATCTGCGGCAAGGACGAGCTAAATGCGTGGTGTGAGAAAGAAAAGAAGTACAATGAGAATGAGAAGGCTCCTCCTACCTTGAATTGAAAGGGGGTTCCAAAAAGGCTCTGGTCGACCTCATCCTCGCTCCCTCCCCATGTCAAAGGCCCGACTGTCAACGACCCTCCCATCGCCTCCACCAGCGAGGCGTTCAACTCGGCATTATGCTTCAGGTTCGGCACAATGTGAGGCAAGTCACTCAGCGCGACAGGGACCTTCCACCACGCCGCCGCCGCAAGGCCCAGCAGTCCCGTGCCCGAACCCAGCTCCAGCACCGATGGCGGCGGCTGGCCGAGCGATTCGTCGAACAACCTGAACAAGGACGTTGCACTCAACCGCGGCAGGTGCTGCGAGAGAACGTACGACGAGCCCCAGGTCTTGAAGCCGAGTGAATCCCCCGTCAGCGCAGGCTCTCGGATGATGAGCTCAAACGGCTTGCACGCGCCAGCATCAACGTCTCCAAAGGACCACCGCCGCACAATCTCGCCCATGGCCGTCCGCCCGCAGCGCTCCGACATGCGCCGGCTCGCCTGCTCCCACAAGTGCTCCCGCAAATCCTCGTCATCGATCCACGCCAGCGAACTCTTGATGATGCTGGACAGGTACCGCGTTGTCTCGGCCTTGCGTTGGCTGGCGAGCGACTCCTGCTCGACGAGGATGTCGGATCGCTTGCGGCGGTGGTTCCAGATGGGCGGGTTAAGTTCCAGGCTAGCAAGCGTTTCGAGCAAAATCTCGTAGCTGGGCTTCTCCCACATCTGGGGCAGATCCAGCGGTGAAGTCATGGTGTCCCAAGTTAATCTTCTTTCCGAGATGAGTTCCTCGACCAGCCTCAGACCAACGAGTCAAATTTGTTTGAGGCTGTCAAGAAAGGGGGGAAACGGCCGTGATGAGTTGTGGTGTGGTGAGGGTAGAAATAGCTCGCTTCAAGAGCGGATGCCTCAGAGACGATCCATGACTTGCTCCGGCTTCAACAAATGTCTCTCCTCGCTTACACAACCAAATGGCACAGAATCCGGGGAAGAAGGAGGATGAGAACGCTCCCAGTGGAGACGAGTCGTGGGACCCTTGCCGACGAGAAAATTTTGGCTGTGGTGTAAGTGGAACTATCATGGGCGCTATTCCATGGTATCCACTTTTCCCACCAGCAACGCCTCGATCATTCAGCGGGATCTGTTCAACAAAGAAAAAGATATGGAAGGGCAAAGACCGTAGGGTCTGTGGTCCTGAAATAGGCCGGGCAATAAATAGAACGAAACAATTCAACAAGCAGTTATGGGCATAGACGGCCGTCCAAAGCACAACACGACCATCCATGTTCATTGCTTCCAAGTACCCAGATATGTCCTCATAGCTCTCAAACAGCCCAAGCTTTCCGTAGAGTTGCAGGATGCAGAGCCTCGTGTTCTCGGAACGGCCTGTGCGGGCTTGGCTTGTTATGCACGCCCCTCGAGCGCCCAGGCCGATCGTTGCTGTACTCCTGCATGTGCTTGATCGACGGGATCAGCGAAGACACCCATATCTAGCCGTCGTGTCGGACCCGCCGGTCCCTGCGAGAGTAAGGTAAGGTAGCTGGCACGTGGGTCTTCCCGCTGCTGCTATGTGCCTCGTGCGAGTGGCTAGGAGTAAGGTAGCTTGCAGCCACTCCCCCACACACAGCAGCAACCTCACCGAGTCAAGAGAGCCTCACCATAACTCCCTCCCATCTTAGCCATTCATGCAGAAAACATTTGTCAATTGCACCAGTCCCTCGCTGACAGTCGCGTCCAATGCAAATCTCCTTGGTTTAACTTTTCTCTGTATTGTGCCTTACGGCAACTTATGGTATCTGTCAATCAGTGGGCCGTTCCGGCGCCAGAGAGCACGGTGGCTCTGTACCTGTAGCTCCTTTGGTGCATGCAAAATTCCACCTTTCCCTGATCCGAATGCAAATGCAAAATAGTTTCCCTGATCCGTACGCCTTTTGCCAAATGGTCTGAAAACAACGCTCCGTTCCGTGCAAATCGTCGACTGTGGTCGCCACAGCTCCCTCGCCTGAGCATCAAGTATCCTAGTCCCTCTCCGGAGAATACTGCTTGTAGATCTCCTTCTTCATCATCTGTAAGCGGCCTCTCATATCGAGAAGGTACGCCAGCTTCTCCGTCGGCGGCTCGTCCAACGCCGAGATCTCGTAATGCAGCGCCTCGTACTTCTGGTAGTACGCCTTGAACTTGCTGGCCTTGGTCATCACGTCCGTCGGCACGCTCTCCATAGCTCGGCGCTTCACAGCGGCTGGCTTGCCCTCACCCTCTGCCTTGCGCTTCTTTGGCGCCGGAGGCGTACTCTCGTCCAGCTCTGACGCGTTGGTCGGCGGCGACGACGCCAGTGGCGACGACTTGGTTGGCGAAGTATTTTTGGCCGTCTTGAACGAAGACGACGTACCAGCGTTCCGGGAAGGCGCTCCCACGTTGGATTGGCGGGGCTTGGAGACTGGGGCTGGCAGCGGCTGCTTCGGCTTCATGCGCTTCGACAAGGGGGTCCCCGAGCTGGAGCTGGAATCGTCCTCCTCCCGGGGTCGCTTCATTGGCTGCTGCGGTTGCGGCTGCGGCTGCGGCTGCGGCTTCTTGGCAGGCGGCGCACGGTTGGCAGGCTTCGTGTTGACAACGACAGTGTCCTTGGGCTTAGCGGGCGCAGGAGCGGGCGCAGGAGCGGGCGCAGGAGCAGGCGTGGCTTTGGGCTTGGGCTTCGGCTTCGCCTTGGTTTTCTCGATGAGGGCCTCATCTCCAGACGAGTCCGAATTCTCGATGATCGCGGCCGATAGCACGCGAGCACCACTTGCTTTGCCTCCCGCCTTGGCCTTGGTAGGAGCTGGCCTCTGTACCGCAGGCTTGGCCTTGCTGTTACTCAGCAGTCGCTTGACTTGGGCCTCCTGGGCACTAGGCTTCTTCGGCTTCGACGGGTGGTTTGAGCTTGATCGCGGCAAGACTTCGCCTCCATCCTTTGCCTTCTCGCTATCTCCATCGTCCTTGGACCCGGAACTGTCGTCGAGCTTCTGCGCCTTGATCTTCGGCGTCGGCTGCGAAGGGCCCTTTGCCAGGTTGGCTTGGAGGCGGCTTAGACATTTCCCTTTTCCTCGCTCTTCTCTGGGCAGCAACCGCTGCCATTCCACCTCAGATGACGACAGTCGTTGCTTGTCGTACTGTTTGATGGCGTTGTCGATAGCGGTCTGTCGCACTTCCTGGGAGGCGTAGTCATACTTCCAGACGTCCAGCTCTTTCCAGCACGACTTCTTCATGGCCCACTTCTTCGTGTCCGGGACAATCTCGGCCATCTTCTCCAGAATTGGTCTGAACTCGGCATCCTTTCCTGTCCATTTTCCCCGTAGGTATTCGGTGGTTCGATCCTTGACGGCAAGTTCGTGGACTAACACAACTCTCTGCTCCTTATTCCGCTCCATAACTTGCTGTGAGGCTGACAAAATGGGTGTCGAAGACGGCGAGGGGGCGGCATTGAGAGCGGGTGACGTTGGTATGGATTTCGGGGTGGCGCCGTAGCCTGCCCACAGTTTGCTCTTGACCTTTGCCGAAGCGTTCTTCGCAGGTACCTTTTCGACAAAGTGAGCTCTTTGTGAAAGTTAGCATTGATACTACGCGGATGCAGAAGTATTCGAGGTCTACCTGTCCCGTGCCGCATCGTGAGCTGCCAATCCATTTTGAAGAGCCTCGATGTCGGAATCCAAACCAGACGACGTCGAGCTCTTGCTGCTCGTAGTGGCGGGTCTGGGTTTGGGATCGACCTCCTTGACTGTCTTGACGGGTTTGTTCTTCTGCGTAAGTGCCGATGTTTTCAACTTGGGCTTTTCGAACAGAGATCCTGTCTGCGGGAGTCGCTCGGCTCTTCGGGTGGATTCGAATGGTTTCGTGAGGTAAAGGTCAATTGGTGTGTCTTCTTGAGGGCGAGAGATGCGGTGTGATCGAGCGCCATAGTGAAGAGTCTGGCAACCATCGTGTCAGCATTCCAGTATCACCATGATCGTTCCGAGAGACGCAACGCTCGCAAGAAGCCGTCTGAAGCGTGGAGAAGCGCTTAAATAACATAGGCCCTCACGTACCGGCGTATTTCCCAACGCTACATGCAGTTCTTCGCCATCGCGAGCACTCTGTATCATGTTTGCAATAACATCGTCGCTGAGAGAGAGCACGAATGCTTGGGAAGGCAGACCAGACTCTCCATCGGAAGAGCCGTCGAGCAGCAAGCCGCTCTCCGGAACTTTGAGGGAGTTCATGGTCGGGTTGTATCAAAGTCAAGGGGAACAGGGGTTTAGGGTTCGCTGGTCGGCTCGGGATCGGATGGTGTCGGTAGATGTGGTGCCGCGAAGCTTGAAGTCTTAATCCCCGCGGTGTGGCTGATGAATGAGCAAAGAGTTGTTTGGTGGTAGATCCTGCTGAAGAGCGGGCTTAAAATATCGTCTAGAGAACAGGTTGTCACATTGTCGACTGTTGTTCGGCAGGACAAGTGAATGCGTGAAGGGCGGGCCGTGGTGCAGCGGACCCAAACAGCCCCAGCCGGAGAACAAAGGCAATTCACTGCCAGCGTCCCCCAGAGGGACAGCAATGAATAGGATGTGCACGATAGCAAACTGACGAAAGAGTACCAGACAATAGAATGTCGGATGCGAACGCAGCAGGGCACAATGAGCTCGCCGACGACGAGTGGTGAAGGTGAGGAGAGAAGAGAGAGGCCCGTCACGGGAGAAGCACCAAGAGGGATGTGGAAGAGAGGAGTGGAGGTGGAGGGATGGATGGACGGAAGCTTGCTGGACAGTGGGCACGGTCAGTTTAGTTCGGGCTGGGGGGGCCTCCACTGGAGACCTGGAGGGCGTGGTGGGCGTGGGCTTAGGCCTGGGCCACCATCAGCAGGGTCAGCCGTACTCCGTACAGGTAGAGACCGCCCCCAGTACGGGTCGAGGTACCGACCTGAGCTAGCCGCAGCGCCTGGGCGGTCCACCACCGTAGACTTTGCCCAGCACACAGTCCGCGTACTTCCGCGTACTTGACTGGCCTAGAGAGTTCCCGCCACGAGCGGGATAGGGGACAGTAGAAACACCCAGTAGAAGTAAAATATCTTGTATCATTTGCGTGGGATATGGCACCGTCAGGTGGGTGTGCAGGTACATGCGCGGTACCACCCGTGACACCCAGGCGGGCCTGTGGCGCGGCGTCACTTGACAGGGGTCGATTGAGGCGAGCGAGGACAGTTCGGGAGCATTAGGTACTTGCGGTAGTGGACGGCCAGCGCGCTGGCCAAGCACCATCTCGAAAGTATCACAGATGGAGCGGGTGCCTTGCCGGTGGCAAACGATGGGATGTAAACCTACGTCGATGGATGCATGCACTGTTTGCTCGATCGCCTTGCTTGCTTCGTCTCTGTTCCAGACTTTAAATTGGTGAGAGAAAGCAGGCCGCAGCTCAAAGGGTGCCGCAGCAAGCTAAGGTAATTATCACTTTCGGCGTGCGGCTTCTAATAAGGTAGCTGGCAGCCAGAGGACGCGACCTGGACTGGATGCAGATTTGCCTCGGATTTGTCCGCACCGGGCAGCTTGCAGCGCCGTGTCGCAAGGCGCTAGGGCCAGAAGCTGGGCTCTACCGACTCAGCACCGGCCAGACACATTTCGCTTCCTGATTCGGCTACGGGCCGGCCAGGAGAGGCGAGAGGAAGAGACATGCATCGGGCGGCCAAGTCGCCATACGCCTACCGTACGAGAAGGGTGGCCATTCTCAATCGGATGGGTTCATCACCTCGCAGTTGCCGATACGTTGCGGCAGAGGCTGCCACCAGCCATCTCACCAATCCCAAGACTCCATCGTCACGCTTCAGCTTGATGTCAGACTCGTATTGCCTGCCCGATGTAGTCCGTACGGACTAGGCACTACGAAGAGCACCTTGCTGGCACGGTCTAGCCCGACGGACGGCACTGGCCGGGAGATGGCAGCCGAACGTGGCTCGCCTGTGTCAACGCCCGCAGGGTTGTCCCGACTCGTCCCAATGGCCGATTCGGGCTGACACACGCTCCCACCCCTCCCTCCTCTCTCTCCGCTCTCTCCCAGCGCCATGAAGAACGGACGGGTCCCCAGATCGATCCTTTGCTAGCCCGCACTCCTACGATGACTTCACTTTCTCTACCGTCGATCGTGGCGCAGGCGGGGAGACAAGACGACTGTGCCTGTGCCACTGTGACACTAGCCAGAGTCACCAGATCGCCTGCTCCAGCAGGCAAGGTTTACCGTAGCGAGGCCGTCGCTGTCGGCGGTTGACCCGGACTTCAGGGCCGTCTCCGCCAGGTCTCACTGCATTACACTAATCAGAAGTAGTGACGGAGCATCGAGTGACAAGTCGCAGCTTGGGTGCTTGTTCCTTGACCCAAAGGGTTGTCGTCAAAGGAAACGGCTGAATCTGGCCGCTGCTCAACTAAGCCACGACCGGAACCGCCGTCCGTGTAGCCCGTAGCTCATCATAAGCCATGCGCTGGCTTCGCGCGCGATGCAAGACCACTTATTATGTATCTCTCTGCTCTTTCTGTGCAGCCCTCCAACCATGCCAGCCTACTCAACCACACCCACTTGATGCAGAATCCTCCTGTCCTCTTCCACAAAGGCAGTGCCTGGCCCGGACAAAGGACGACTCATCTTTCTTTGCGCCCGCTGTACTCCCGCGCTGCGGCTGTTGGGGCCTCGGACAAAGAATGCGCCACGAGACAAGGCGACCATGTGGTCACCGGCTTCGCTGACAGCACCCAGGACCAACCTTTGGCGGCAGTCGCTTCGCGTTGGCCAGCTCCTCAGCCGCGCTCCCGTCACACAGTGCTGTCTACCTTACCTTATGTAACTCACTCCGTAAATGCTCCGTCCAAACGGTACACGCATCGGAAGAAACACAAGCTCACCATGGCAGCTGCCCTTAGCTACTGTACCGTAAATCTTCGAGTGCCGTCAGGCGCCCAGCTCTGCCCTCAATCTATCAGCCTACGTCCCCTGTTGGACAGAGCAAGCAAAGAACGAGTATCATCAATGTACCTTTGGCAGGGTGCCTTTGTGGAGAGGGGCGTGGCTGTAGCAAGGGTGCCTCCGCTTGGCGCGCATAGTCAGGCAACGGCGATGCTACTTTGGCCTTGGCCAGCCTCTGACTGCGACGTCTCGCAGCAGCGACATGATAAGCGAGGCTTGCGAGGTAATGCCATGGCAGTCGTACTCGCACATGTCCGCCCATACGAAGTGCAGCACGCACGCACGCACGCCGACGTCCGGCGGCCCGACATGTTAAGATCCCTGCGGGAATCCTCCGCGACAGATGTTGACTCTGATTGCCCGAGTATGAGGCACTCGCGGTGACGGTTCCCAATGGGGTCTTGTTGAAGGGGACAGGTCCTGGACGGGGGCGTCTGCGGATGAATCGATGAGGATGACCGGGTCGTGTTCCTGAAACGCCCTGCGCTCATCGACGCTTCCACGGAGCCTAACACTCTCAAAGACAAACCTTCGTGCGGCAAGCCGCCGCCAGACGGTCACAGCATTGCCGCATATACAGTCAACATCAAATGTCCTGGGCAACATGGGCGATGGAAATGAAACCATCATTCGCCCTGGACACTTGGCGGGACAAAGCCCACCGACTCCACTAGAGCTCTGCATGATGCCCCATTCGCCATCCCTCGTGGTCGCCGGGAGCACCGACGACCAAATGTTTTCGAATTAATAGCGACAGGATCCTGGACCGTGGGAGCTATGATTTCTTTGACGAACACGAGGTCCAACGTGCAGTCGTATTTGTTGGTCTTTCTCTCTACGAGTACGCAACCGGCAGACCACCAAATTCCCACGGCCATGGTCCCGAGTAGGCTCTGCTAATGATTACGAGGAGCAAGGCTTTTCGTGGCAGGGCGCGCAGGCACACGCCAGCGCTTACAGCTTGGGGAAGGGACCGAACGCACGTCGCAGGCGCAGGCACAGTGTCTCGCCATGCGGAGCTTATCCAAGACAGCAGAAGTCTTTCCAGATTCATCTCGCCGTGATTTCAACACCCCGGCGCTCCCCCACCGGTTACCCTTTACCCTTTCTCGCGAAAGAGCAGCCCTTCCCCCCGCGGATGATGTTGGAGAGTCGGGGCGATGGGTTCGACGAGGGCTACCTTACTCCATGTGCGCTACCGCCGCCCTCCGAGTGAATCATCTTGAGGCGAGTATTGGTGCACGGCGATGACGGCGCTATTTAATTGGGCGCCTCGGGCGCCCGTCGTCATTTGGCCCATCCAAGCATCCAAGGTAGATGAGGGTGGCAGCCACGGCATGCCGCCGGCCAGGGGCCGAGACCCTGGTGGCGACGACGCACCAACACGCCGCCGGTCCAGAGATACCGTAGATGCGTAGGCAGGACCAGCGCGGAGACAGCCCGCTCCATCTCACATGGCACGCGAAGTGCCGCTTCAGGCGATCCAATCGACGGGGACGAGATCAGGCGAAGCGAACTAGCTTGTGTATTGAGACTCTTACCTTACGCGCAATGACGAGGCGGTGCTTGTGGCTCTGTCGAGGCTTGGTCATCGGACTGGCGTCACCCGCGAGGACCACAGTAATAAGGCATATTAGGTGAGGAACGGTTAAGGTTTCGGCTCCTTACTCGTATGTGTTTGCAGGTTCGTCTGCGTCTTGGGAGACGTGTCTATCAATGGGACGAGCCCTGGCCTCTTTCATCGCCGCCAGAGGTGGCCATCGTGGGCAGACTTTGACAAGCTTACCCTGGCATGACTGGCGATGTCAAATCTGCGGTGCCGGATGCCGTAGCCGGTCGCCGTTCGTCATATTGCCAAGTCTGTGGTCTTCAACATCAACGCTTGCGCGCGAGGTACATGCATGCATGCACACGCCTTGATGGCATGTTGCTCCTTGCCCATGCTCTTCGAACCGTGCCATGGATGGCTGTGATAGCACGGATGCACTGGCTCGTTGCCCGAGGACTCGGTCGGTAACTCTGGCGTTCCCGACGGCATGTTCCCATCACCCGGACCAGCCCGCTGCAGGTCATGCTAATCAGGCATGGCGTTGCGCGCCGTCGCTTCATTAGTCGCTCCGCTCACCTGAGATCCACGTGCCTGACTTTCCCTCGTCCTGGTCGCCTTCTGGCGATGAAGCAATCAGGAGCACTGGGCGAAATTGGCCTGGCGCTTGGCACAAATCTACATTCAAAATATCGCATTGGTAAACTTAGAGACTTTGCTGAAAATCTACGATTGCCTTGCACGGCAATTGCCACGGCGAACGTGCGATGGCCTCCACACCTCCTTGGATTCCTCCCCATGCCCTGCGAACTCCCGGCCTCGTCAGTTCTTGGCACCGGCAGGGCACCCATCCGCGCGTGGCTGGACCTACCCGAAAAGAGGGGTTCGTCTGTCGGTACCTCGATGGCTTTGGACTTTTCGCTCCCCTCATCTGCATCTCGCTCATCGATCCTCGCACCCAATGGGCTGTCGCGCTCGGCGTCTACCCAACTTCTACTCCGGGTCAAGCGGTGGCGAGAGTGGTGTCTCCAAGCTGCCCGTCGAAGACTACGTACCTTTAAGTTGAGCCATAATCTGTAGGAACAAATGCTAACCCACCGAGGACATTTACGTTCGGGGAAGTCTACCTACGTAAATCTTTCTCTTCCTCCGGGGCCCCTCCTGACATTGAGCTAAACGTGCGGGAAAGGGGATGCGGGCAGCTGGTTGGCCGAAACACATCTCAGCTTCAAAAACATGGCGACAGCTTCCAACACCACAGCCGTGCCGAGACTACAGATTCCCCCCTCGCGTTGGGCTCACGTCTCTTCCTTCCCGTCGCAGATGCTGGAGCCCGCAGCCAGTGCTGTTTCTCATCATCCCAGCGACACCGGCGCATAGTCGGGGAGGAATTCCCTCGAGCAAGCCACCGCCGCCGCCACTATTTCCGTCACGACCACTTCACGGCAATGCAACCCCCAGACTTTGGCAAAAGGCGGGGTGTGGGGGCTGCTGTTCCCCTTACAGGCGCACTATCGCTCGCAAGTAAAATTACACTCACCGAGCTCTGCTGTGGCCATGGATAGTTTTCCGTTGTTTTAGCTATCTTTCCCAAGAGCTTCGGGCGATACGGAATAACTGCTGCCAGCCACCGCCCATCATATTCGCCCAGACCTCTTCATAAATCGTTGGACTTTTACTCAACAATCAAGGTGCGCAGAGTTGCGGCGGCTTGCCAATTGGAACGCGCGAGGGACCTTCCTCAATGACACGTACGCGCTGCACGGACTCATGTTCCCCAGCTCAGTTTAGTTTTCCCTGGGTCAGCTACTCGGTGGACGTAACCCTCCATTGCTCAGATAGGAAACCCCGGCAGGGCTGGAACCGCTTTAAGGTCCAGACGACCCTTGAGCGGCGAGTGTAGAAGAGTGCAGACACGCCGCCTACACATGTGATCGCTCTGTCACGCATATCCGCGGCTGGATCCATTGCATGCATTGCAACTTTGTTGCGCACATCACCTAGCGCCTCCCTAGCGCTTGTATGGGGAAGTCGAAGCCACTACTGATCTTGCAGAAAACGGGTTGGATGATGTGTGAGAGGCTGGCGCAGTGTCTCAGCAGCACGTAGTCTCGGCGGGACGTCCGTCGGACGAGGCAGAAGAGGAAGGAGATGGTGCCAAACTAGGCTTACTGATGGGTGCCACGATATATAGGCAACAGCTGGCTGGCGAGAACAACTCGCCGGGCGTGCCGCGCTGCCGTTTTGTTCCTGAGACATGCTGCCGGGCTTGAGGATCGGAACTTCCATCCGCCATTGCAGGCCATTGTAGATTGCAATGGGCGCTAAATGACTTTACCTCCGAGTATGGGCAGTGACGCCTTTCTCGGAGACTGGTTGACTTGTGAGTATCATGAGGCACTCTGCAGCTGCGCCTGGGACAAGCAGGAGGAAGGCAACGCAAGCGTCTTTAGAAAAAAGGTTCCCAACATAAGTAAACTCTCTTTTCTCATCATAAACCGTGTCGATCATCCCAGCGTCACCTTTGGGCCATGCGCGTATGATACAAGGTCTTCTGTCATTTGGCTCAATCAAAGCACGTCGCTCAGTCATGGCTGATGGTTATCGCAGCAGCATCGTGCGGCCTGTTCTGGCTACATTACTGCGTCTTGAAGAGCAGGATAGCGCAGTGGCCGAGGTAAAAGTAAATGAAATGCTTCGTCTCTGTATCAAAGGGGCGGTGGTCAGCGGGCGACATGCTTATAAATACGGTGGCTGAGACTCAAAACATGCATCTGTATTCGAGACTCTTGAACGTACCATGGGTCACGAAGCTGCCAAAGTTGCGGCCAACGATGCAGTGCCAGGTCGGGCCCTTTCGCTCGTCAAACTGTGCATTGTTGTCAGACGGCTCGGTCCTGGTTACACAAGAGGCACGTGATGGGGGCTGGGGCCGCATGGACAACACTCACAGTCCGCTTAATGTGTTGGGCAATGTCCTGTCAGAGCGCGTTAACACCGTTCATCTCCTGTGGGTACGGCCATTGGATAAAGTTGGTCGTTACCTTTTCGATAGTGAACTTGGCCATGGCCTCTTGTGCTGTCCAGACTAATTAGCCGCGATCCGTTGGGTGAGCCCGCTGCCAGACTAACCAATTTCAATCGACTCTTGTTGCATGTCGTCCGTCTTACTTTGGTCAGTCATATTGCGATATCGCTTTCCAGGCGCCGTCTTACCATGTCGGCCGACTTGATCTGAGCTAGAGGCCTACTGTCAACAACTTGCTCGCCCGCAATGAGCTAGATATTCAATCAGGACGCACCTTCGAGCTTCTCCCGCGGCGCGGGAGTGTCGAATTTCTCGGCCTGCTTGTCGGACATTCTGGGGTCTGTAGACATGGAGTCGACGAGAGAGTGTGCGAAGTCGAAGCTGGGTACGGAAGTTGGGGCAAAGCGTGGATGAACGAAGGATACGATGCACTCCGTCGTGTCGCGAGGAAATGTGTCCGAGTAGCAAATGCAGCCTGAGAGCTGTGGAGTTAGCCAATCTGTTTGAGGACCGGATGTAGGTCGAAGCGTGGTGTTGGCTCGGATGGATGGCAGGGTTTCGTTGGTCAAAAGATGTGTGTCGCGTGAAGTCTTGCCAGAGCCCCTTTTCTTCTCCGCAGGAGCTGTAGACTGCCGAGGCGGGAGGGTCCGCTGGCAGAGCAATCGGCAGTGTGAGCGAAATAGATTCACGTACAGGATGGATTGTGAGGTCTTCTCCAGTAATTCTTTGGGTGGTCTCAATGGGCGGGACGGCAATATCGATGTGGTTGGTGTCTGGCGCGTGGTCGCGAAGGTGGACCCTGGCAAGTTGCGGCAGCCTTGCAAGGCTGCCGAAGCAGACTGGCTAGGCCGGGCCAGCCCCGGGTTACTAATTAACTTAGCCTTTCACCGCGCTTCGTCGTGGGGCACGGCGTCTAATAAGGGGTTGCACCCCCCACGCGCTATCCGCTCGAGCGATCCATCACCATTGCAACGCACGGTCTCATCGACCCGATTGCCGACAACAGATTATCGCCCCGAGCCTGCGCGAGCTTTGGGCGACTCTGTCTCTTTTCTGAGTTGAGCTGAGCTGAG
Source organism: Tolypocladium pustulatum (assembly GCA_024340155.1). Lineage (NCBI taxonomy): Eukaryota > Fungi > Ascomycota > Sordariomycetes > Hypocreales > Ophiocordycipitaceae > Tolypocladium > Tolypocladium pustulatum. Next base: position 18,212 of record JALHBY010000096.1, read on the forward strand.
CTGACCTACAACTCTGATCCTAGAGGCTCTTTTTCTTAAGGATTCATAATTGGACAATAGCGAGTTGGTGCCGCGGCAGATCTGTCCAGACGAGTATTTGCCGAGTGTTTTTATTAGGAGAATGCTACTATCCTTCTATTTGCAAGGTAATCCTACCGTCCGCCGCGCTCCCCGACCGAGTAGCTACTCATACATGTACATAGCCGAAGTCGCGAATTGCGGCTCGGTCTCATGGCTACCCCGTCAGACGCGGAGGCCCGGATTGCGGCTCGGCCTCGTTGTAATGTCCCGTTGGCCACGAGGCACACCACAGACAAATGTGAGATAGATTGAACAGTCAGGCAAGGCTGAATGAAGCTTGACGAAACTGCGTACATACGCTCTTATGTAGACAGGATCTTGCACGTGATTATCCACATGCGTGCAAGGCTTCCGTCCTTGTCATACTCATCCTGTCTCCTCCCATGGGACCTGGTGCATTTGACACTCGTGCACCTGTCCTGGCCACTCATGGTCTCTTTCGGCCGCCGACAATGCCATCGAGGCTTGGACGTGCTCATCAAGCTCGAATTGAGAGGGGCCACGTAGGGCGAATGGTAGAATACTTTGCAAATAGAGAAATTGAGCCGTGAAATAGTAATCCACTGATATTATAAGCGGGTAAACTGTTCCCAACCATAACTGCATCAAGTCCTGGAAATTACTGGTCATCGGGTGTAAGTCCATAGAAGTTGGTGCAACGCGAATCACTTACTTTGATCGGTAGCGCTATTTTTTGCAAGTTCAGGCCAGTGATGAATATGGCTGAAGGCCATCGGACTCAGCAAAAAACTCACATTTTGTCCAGGATGCAAAAGTGAAAGTCGGGTGCGGATTGCGTGCGGTTGAGACAAGAATCAAATGTTGTCAATCCAGCCAAATGAGCACGCACAAATGAGGACACCGCTTCTTTTACAACAAACGATCTTCCAACAAAGACACAGTCGTTCGGGAAGAACGCCAAAGGAAAAAGAAACCCGGAAGCAACGCACTTGCGGATACTTGAAGAGCAAAAAAATTTAATGATGAGACTGGGACTCGAACCCAGGAGGATTGCTCCACCAGGAAACTGGTGCTAAGGGTTGACCTTAACCTGGCGCCATAACCTAGAGATTATGAGCGAAATGTCGTGAAGATGCTTGTGGGCCGATGGAGCCCATGTCAAGTGCTTACCAACTCGGCCATCTCACCAATTGGTGGTTGTTGGAGCTAGAGAGCCATAGCCTACTTAAGAATGGACGAGAATGTGACACCTGCAAAGTACGAAAAACGCCAAAAAAAAAAATGATGAGACTGGGACTCGAACCCAGGAGGATTGCTCCACCAGGAAACTGGTGCTAAGGATGAGACCTTAACCTGGCGCCATAACCTTGAGGGGGATTAGCGGAGGTTGAGATGAGTGGAGTACAGTTAAGCTTACCAACTCGGCCATCTCACCAACGTGATTTGAATGTGAAGAGAGTTCCCTTAATGTATACTAAGTAGGTCCAATTACGCAACGGTATTCCGCCCTGCGTGAGCTCATGTCTTCATGTACCCAAATTGTTAATACTGATTAGAGAGCCTTGTCTTCAATGTCATACAAAAAGTTTCGGCCATGTAGTTTGCTCCAAACGTTCACATATGCTTGAATGTCGGTTATGACAAAAAATCATATTGAACAAGGCACCTTTATTAACGTGTGCACGACACATAGCTCAACCGTTATCCTTTCGGTGTGGCAAAACAAGGTCTAATTCGAATACGAGACCATAGTTACGATGTTGACATAGGACTACGACAACGTTCCAGGGGAGGTTGTGAACACGGCCCAAGTCCAAAATTCGGGGTCTAGGGTAGGTTCTGTGTCTGCAGCAGAATGTTTTTTGCACGGACCAAGAAAATTACCGCGCTGCAATGCCCCACCACGCGTGGCATCCACCGACAACACCGACATTTTTTTTTCCTCCTCCCATCACATCAACGAGTCTGCAGGCAGACCTGATGGCAACACATTGAGCGCCTCCACGCGAAGTTTTCGCCTTCAAAGCCATGGCTAGTTCAAGAATATTCGTCAAGGGACTACCCCCAAACATCACAGAAGCCGACTTTCGAAAGCACTTCTCTGCCCAAGGGCGCGAAGTCACCGATGTCAAGCTGATAGCTCCACGACGCATCGGATATGTGGGTTTCAAGAGCCCAGATGACGCCTCCAAGGCTGTCAGGTACTTCAACAGGTCGTACATCCGAATGTCAAGGATATCAGTGGAACTAGCAAAAGCTGTATGCATCGATCCTCAGCTGCCTCATCTCCCCACTTCTGATACTGATGGAATGCCAGATCTCAGACCCAACGCTCATCAAAGGTTACAATGCCCCCCGCTCCGCCGGTGCGTCAGCAGGGCACGGTGGCCCGCGCGTGAATTCAGATGAAGAGACGAACCCGAAGAAACGGAAGCGAGAGGCGCCTGACCAGGTGGATCCCAAGCTGAGGGAGTTCCTCCACGTCATGAAGGCCGGAAGGGAAGGTGTCATTGCAGATGAACCACTTGTTGACTCTGCCGGAAAACATTTCGAGACTGGGGAAGCGGCTGTTCCAGAGGGCGAGAGCGACGACGAGTACGAGAAAATCCCGACGAGGAAAGAGAAGTCGCGTAGGATTGGCTCTCCAACAAATCACGATCGGATGGCTCACCCTGCGCCACCGAAGGGTGGGGAGGCGCAAAATGTTGTCCCGGCTGCTATATCCGATGACACAGCCGAGGCCGCTGATACAGCGACGGAGGTAATCAAGGCCCCGGCGGCTGAGGCAACGGACGACGATTGGCTGCGATCTCGGACAAATCGACTGCTGGATCTGGTCGACCCAGACGACATCATCGCGGATGCCCCGCCAAGACCCGAGGATGGATCTGCGAAGCGAGACATGGAAGATGGAGACGTCCCTCATTCCTCCAATATAATCACAAATGACGTGGCAGCGGACGCGGCCGCGACTGACGAGACCGCAAGGGATGATGCCGTGGGCACAATCTCCCGGACATCTCGGCTCTTCGTTCGCAATCTGCCCTACAGCGCCACTGAAGAAGATCTCCGCGACACGTTTGAGAAATTTGGAACCCTGCAAGAGGTACGTGGCGATCTTGTCAAAAGATTACCCCTTCGCTTTCCCCTGCGATGCAGAGGCGCTGTGATGAACCCAGATAGGGACATCTTATACTTCAGTATATGATGCGAACCCTGGTCGAGAATTTTAGTAGATGCTTCGAGTTTCTGAGCTACTGCCCGTTTTGCGCACCATGACAATCTTCCATATCATGATGCCAGAGCGGTTAGCTGACTTTGCCAGGTACATTTGCCTACCAACGCCGGGGGGTCCAGTAAGGGATTTGCCCTGGTGTTGTTTACGGATCCATCGGACGCGGTAAAGGCATTCCAGGCCATGGACGGGGTGACGTTCCAGGGGCGCATCATTCACATCATTCCAGCAAATGCAAAAAGGGAGACCGGATTGGACGATTTCGGAATTTCCAAGCTGCCGCTAAAGAAGCAGAATCTGATTCGCAAGAAGGCTGAAGCGGCGTCGACCACTTTCAACTGGAATTCGCTGTACATGAACCAGGACGCCGTCAACACCTCTGTCGCAAACCGCTTGGGCGTCTCAAAATCCGAGCTGCTCGACCCTACATCAGCGGATGCAGCCATAAAGCAGGCCATTGCGGAGACGTCAGTTATACAGGAGACCAAGGCTTTCTTTTCTGCCAACGGGGTGGATCTCAACGCCTTCAAGTCGCACAAGCGGGGCGACACGTCTATTCTGGTCAAGAACTTCCCGCACGGCACAACGCTGGATGAACTCAGAAAGATGTTTGAGGAGTCTGGGCCGGTGCTCAAGGTTTTGATGCCTCCGAGTGGGACAATCGCTATTGTCCAGTTCGCGCAGGCAAGCCATGCAAAGGCTGCATTCGGCAAGCTCGCGTATCGACGCATCAAGGATAGCGTCCTCTTCCTGGAGAAGGGACCCAAAGATCTCTTTACAGGCAACCAGTCGGACGAGGTCACCCGAGTGAGTGACCAGAAGGTGACAGGGGTCCAAAAGTTAAGCGTCAACGACCTGTTGTCAGATGGTGATAAAGCGGAGGAGGCGGAGACAACCTCTCTCTTTGTCCGCAATTTAAACTTTGCCACAACCACTAGCAGATTGGCCGAAGCATTTGAGTCCCTCGACGGATTCGTCTCAGCTCGGATCAACACGAAGATGGACCCCAAGAAACCCGGGCAGACCCTTAGCATGGGCTTTGGGTTCGTCGAATTCCGGTCCAAGACGCAGGCGCAGGCCGCGTTGAAGGTCATGGATGGATACGTGCTCGACAGTCACACTCTCGGCGTCAAGGCATCCCACAGAGGCCTGGATGCGGCCGAGGAAAGGCGGCGGGAAGACCGAGCCAAGAAGACGGCGGCACAGAGGACAAAGATCGTCATTAAGAACCTGCCCTTCCAAGCCACAAAGAAGGACATCCGGACGCTATTCGGGACCTATGGCCAGCTTAGATCTGTCCGCGTTCCAAAGAAGGCAGACCATACTACGAGGGGCTTCGCGTTTGCCGACTTTATTACTCCCAGGGAAGCGGAGAATGCACTTAATACCCTCAGGGACACCCACTTGCTTGGCCGCCGTCTGGTGCTGGACTATGCGGAGGCGGAAGCGGTCGATGCTGAGGAGGAGATTGAGAAGATGCAGCGCAAGGTGGGAGGCCAAGTCAATAAAGTAGCCCTTCAGCAGCTCACTGGCGGAGGGAGGAAGAAGGTCAATATTGGCAACGACGAGGAGGAGCTCCAGGATTAACGTACCTTAACGAGGGGATCACACGAACGAACAGACTATTTGGCTACTATTTGGCTGCCCGTGCCGGACAGCGTTGCTGCTCTGGGGTGCATTTTTCCCCTTTGGCCCGCGCTCTTGTCGCCTCCCTTGGCAAGGGGCGTGGGGCTGCCGCCTCGGTGGTGTGTGCCAGTGGTGATTCTCGTGACAACAAACATGGCGCGATTGTGAGCCGAGTGCGATCTTCAACAAAGAATTCGACAGGCGCGGCGCGGAGAAGATTGAGGCGGTGGTTGTCTGGTGCCAATCTATCCGCATACCTGGGGTGTCGACTGACGAGAGCTGCAATGCCTGTCTCTTGTGTGGTGTTGGCGATGAGGCGGCGTCCCCGGAAGGGGGGGACCCAATCCTCCCTTGCATAGAATTGCCCTCGCTACAGACCTCAAGCTGCCATGTGCTTCACGGGCTCTTTTGCGACTCGCGCCTCATTGGCCGTGGTATTGGCTCGCCCGTAACATCGCTAGCAGGAGAGGATGCCTGGTTGCGGTCCCCGCCGCCATCCCGGGGGGGGGGGGGGGGGGGG
>JALHBY010000096.1:23848-102756 GCA_024340155.1 Tolypocladium pustulatum
AGGTTGAGGAGGGGCCAGGACGGGTAAATCCTCAGCCCTTTGTCAATATGATCGGTCGGCCGTAGGCCGTGTCCTCCACAGCAAGTCTTGGATCTATATGGTCCCGCGGTCTCCTTGGGTCCAAGGCTTCGTTCCAGTCCAAGGCTTCGTTCCAGTCCAAATCTTCGCCTCCTTCAAAGCATACATTTATCCCACCATTCCACGTCCCCAAATTCCTTTCAGCATTTCTTATCCTCTTCAACTTGCTCTCTCCTCTGGTATCTGGCAGCTGTCCGAGGCATTTGCGCTGACGGAGCTCGTTCTCGTGAGCATCTCTGCTGGCATTCTCTGGCCTGTGTTGGCGCTGGACCTTGCACAATGTCTTCTTCACTCTACCAGCCGCGGCCGGTTCTGTCCTCTCAAAGATATTCGCCATCACCAGACTACGTCGAGGCTGCACGGCGGAGCAGTGCCCACGGCGGACGCCTGCCTCTGCGAGAGTCCACCGGCAATGCCCAGGCGCACAGCTTCAATGGTGTAGTCTCTTGCTACCAGAGCCCCGTGTCGCTCTCGCCGTCGATGCAGCCCAATATCCCCCCCCCTATGGTGCCGTCACAATCCTTCGACTGCCTGTATAGAGTACCAACTCCACGACAGCAGCCTCGCTATCAGCAGCGGCGACCCCGGAATGGAGTCAACCCCCTCTACTTTTGGCCCGCCTTTCGGCAATACCGCAACAGACAGGCGCACAAGGACACCCAAAAGGACAAGGGTGGCGTCTGGCGCCGGCCAGAACTCGAAGATGCATTTGTCGACTGTAAGTTGGCCTCGTCTGCCAAACATCGTGAGAGGCAAAGCTGACCCGGCCGACAGCCGTCTTGCTCATGCCTCACATGGGTCGACGGAAGTTCTCGATGGGAGGCAAGCTCCACGGCCGAAACATGCTGATCAGCGAGTACATCTTTGTCATATGTGTCGCCATCCTTGGCAGCAAAGAGATCTTTAGGATCGACAACAGTAACGAGAGCATCGAGCAGATGGGGCGCAAGCAAGTCTCGAGCCACATGCAGGTTGTCAAGAAGTTCTTTGAAGACCTTCGATGCTGTAAGTTGGTGCCGTACCTCTTTCCTTCAATTTCACCACTGACAAACGTGGCAGTCCACTTCTTGTTCCCTTCTGAGGAGAAGAAAGAGCCTGGCTCCACAAATTCGGACGACTACTACGATGAGGAGGAACAAGAGTCCTTCAAGTCCAACCCCGTCCTAACAGCTCTTGCCGAGGGCAGGGTCCCCGAGGTGAAGCCCAACTATGAATACTTCTCCCAGCTCTTAGCGCTGCAGTCGTCGATCTCCGTGCGACCCAAGACGTGCGAGGTCTTTGTCTCGTCTTCCGACATCAAGATCCGGGATGATGTTGCATACGACGCACACGACACACCGTTGGACCAGGCTTCATTCCCACATCTCAACAAGTACACCAACTGCGACGACAGCCCCAACGTTCTCGGCAAGGACGTGCTGCTGCATGAGTACACCCGATCTCTAGATCGCACCACGTCGGCTTGTGCCAAAACCGTCACACGTAGGTGGCAGAAGGATGCGCCGGCCATGTACGAGACATTAGATCTGCCATCCCGGGACGAGAGCTGTCTTTTGCTGGAGATGTGCGCAACCATTGAGCTCCATGAGCATGCCAAGTTCCCGTCTGGCTCTGAGCTTACCGGCTTCGTCGAGGTGGCCATTACACAGCCCGCTCTGCAGACGCACCGCTGGAAGTGCATCACGCGACTGACACGGCCTGCGGAGTTGCACAGCGATGACAGCAAGCAGGTTGTCTACACCAACGACAGCGGCATCCACCGCCGCGGGTGCAGCGACTCCAAAAATGACTGCGACTGCCACACTCGCGCCAGGCCAGACATCCACGTCCCCTTTCCTGCCGTCGAGTGGGCAAGCATCCTCAGCATGGCGGTTCAATACCCCGACGTGGAACATCAGCGGATAAAGGAGAAGCGCCGCCGGAATGCCGACGGCGAGAAGAAGGACCTCGAGAGGGTCGGTAGCAAACGCAAGCGCTCCGAGGACGAGGGCGATGCCTCGTCGTGGTCACGAAGGGAGCCTACAGGCAGCGACTTGATATGCAAGGTGGCCATGTACCAGGAGCTCTGGTCTTGCGCCCCGGACTCGACGCAGTGGACACGCCAGGCCATCATCTTCTGGCGCTTCAACACCACGAACCAGTGGCACAAGTACAACCCGGTCTTCAAGCCGGCCGGCACCACCTGGCGGTGGTTGACCATCAACGACCCCATGTCACGATATCACCAGCAGAAGGCGTTGGTGTACCCATCACCAGGCGTGCCGAGAGACGCCATCATGTCGCCGACGCCGACCATCAACCAGCATCTCACTGCGGCCATGAACGAGACCTTCAACACTTGGGACAACAACAACAACGTGTCGCAGGTCCCCCCTCTGCAGACGTCGAGCAATGGGCTGAGCCTCTTTGGGTCTTTCTCCAACGGACTGGCTACGCCGCCACCCACTGCGACGATGCCCGCACCGTATTCTACGAGCAGCAGCTTCGACACGAACATCGGCTCCAACGCAGGTGTCAACTTTCTACCCACAGCCACGGGAGGGCCTCCGAGCGACAGGCAGTCGACGACGATGGGTAGCAGCCAGCCGTATTTCGATGGGCCGCCGTCATTTGGAGACGTTAAACCCATCACCACGGGTGTCAACTCGTACATGACGACGTCGACCTCGCTGGACCTGCCCAACCAGCTGGGGTACGACAACGCATCGTGCGAGAGTGGCAATATCCCCGGCTGGGACATATCAGCGTTGGACAACTGGAACGGGCCTTCGTCGGCAACAGAGAACGGAGCGACGGAATGGGGGCCGCCGTCGTCGAAGATGGAAGCGCAGGGCGAGCACGCGGCGGCATTGTGGGCGCCTCCCCAATGGCCCATGTCGGCAGGAGCAGCGCCAGGATCCCATGAACGGGGAGGGAGCCCAAGGCCGAGCAAGCGTCGGAGGGATGCCATAGACAGCCATGTGCCGGTCACGGCTGGGTGGTGACGAGGGCAATGCACGAGTCCAGTTTGGAATGGATAGATGTGGACCATGGAGACAAGGCGTTCAAGGTGTTTTGGGAACAATGGGCCTAGGGCGGCGTTTTGGAATGCAGGCGAGCAGAGCCTCTTATCTTTTTTGATGATGTAATAATACCACATGGTTATGTTTTGTGTTGCAGCATTGTCGTGGACTCCTTTTCCAGCAACCTCAACGTTGGTGCGTCTCGCTGGGCGACCCCAGTCGGACACAGCGCCCTTGGAGACGAGCAACGTTGAGCGGACAAGCGAATGGAGAATGCTGAACAAGCAACGCGTGGACGCGTAGGGGAAGAATGCAATTTGCAATGGCAGATCTGGTTCGCGACAGGGGATGGACCTGCGGAGTAGACTGCCAAGCCACTTGTGGACTTCAAGAAGAGGACCTCTCGACTCGACGCGAAACCCTGGGCCGATATTTTCAAGTCTTTTGCTAAGGTACCCAGCAATCCGCCGACTATTACATGCCTATAACTCGCGCCGCGTCACGGCGCCGAGGGAATGACGGTGGGTTTATAGTCTGAATGAGGGCGACACAGAAGGGGGCGAGGGATGCGGGGGCGATAGTCGGAGGAAAGCATCGACAAGGGAACTTGAAAGGGCTTTGGAGCAAAGTTTGATTGCTGGCTCAAGCAAAAGGCCAAGTCTTGCCATTGTGCATACCTGCCGCGTGTGTGTATCTGCGCGGCCATGCACGCGCTGGCAAACAATCTGACCCAGCACCAGGCGGCTACACATGCACACGCCATCAGACGAAACAATGCACGCGGGAGCAAAGAAACAAGTTTGCTCCAGAGGCAGGCCGTTGTCGTCGTACGATGCAATGCGATGCCGTGCTGGTGTTGCGCGTCTGGTCCATGCCAGAAAGACCTACTGGCTATGGGACGGCGCTTGGTCAAACGAGGCTATCCATCGTACGGGCGAGTGGTGCCTGTGTGCACGTGTCTGGCACCAAGCACGGCGCGCGAGAGCAGGATAGATATTGGTTTCATGCGGGCAAAAGTTTGATGAGGCTCAAGTGTCAAGCCGCGAGACACGCAGCAGGACGACGCACGGCAGCCAGTCGTGGCGCGGCCCTGGCGTGCGCTTGCGACGGGTTTGGCGGGGCGCTGGTGGCGCTTAGCGCACTCCCCTGCTGGCCGGTGGCCTGTGTCCAGCGGATCGGGCGGTCCGGGGCGCCAGCTCAGGAACCAGCGCAGGTACCACCCCCATAGCCGGCGGCCGCGCGGGGTACATGCTGCACGGCGCTAGCTGGTGCACGCGGCACTGAAACCGAGGCGGGTGGCGGCGCGGCCACACATTGGATGGCGTCCAACGTCGGTCGTCCTGGGCGGGCGGCTCCCAAGCCTCCACCACCATCCACTTCATCCACGAAGTGAATGATGAAGATGCCGTCGAGCCTCGTGCCTTGCACGTCGCGTCCTCGGTGGTGCTGGCCGCCCGCCCGGCCGCCGGGAAGCCGCGCAGCGATAGGCTGTGGCGTCGTGATGATGGATGTGTGGCCGGCATCAGTCTTCCCGTTTGTGGCCTCCAGCTCTGACACAGTAGACGAGCGAACAAGGTAGAAGCAGAAGCAGCCGCGCAAACCCAGAATCCCTTTTTGTGCCTGCATCTCCCGCTGTCCGTGACTCAACGCAGAACTGCCCATCACGAGGGTGTCTTGGAGCCGCGAGAACAACAACCTCTCTTGTTGCCCCTCTCCCTCCACGCCGCCGTGATTCACCCCCGTCCCATCTTGCTGCTAGTTTATCCTCTCATTCACTGTATTTGTGTAGGTGTGCGTGCGGCCGCAGGACAGCTCAAAGATCGAGAAACAAGGCGGAGAGCATTGTCCGCTAAAGAGAGGGACCGCCTTTGGCAAACATAAACCAGCTGGATCTGGTGACTTTGCCATACTTTCTGCCTGGCTGTTCAGGAGCACACACGACACGCAGCACGCCTCTACACGTGCCACTGGCGCCTTCACGCTTTCTTGAACAACAGCAAAACAACAGCAAGCAGCCGACTGTTCCACCGCCTTTTCTCTTTCTGTCTTTCGCAACAATCTTTTGAGCCGCGCCAACCGACCAACGCCAACCGTGTGGGCTGCACGATTCGCAATCTCAGTCACTCCTTGTTGTGAGCCTCAAAGACAATCGCTGCGTCTTTGGCACCCTGCTCTTTGAGTTCGATTCTCTTTCTCTGGGTGAGAGGCCGCGTCCTTACTTGAAGTCTCTTTTCCCACCAGCGAGCGCAATATCTTAACATGTAGAGAAGAAAACGGGAGACACATCACTCTGTTTATATCTTGCGAAAACCGTTCACGGCAAGACACGAAACACCGCGAGAAATCTCCCGACACTTTCAGGATACAAAATAAGCATCGATGAAGAGCGTCATGGCCGTCCCGCGAGCTGGCTTTGGCGTCGTCGTCGCCACGCTGGTCTTGGTTACCACGGTTTCTGCCCATTCTTGGATTGAGTCGGCCTTTCGTATTGGCTCCAACGGTTCCTTTATCGGTGATGCAGGTTACGCGCGTGGATACGTACCGCGCAGCGAGCCCGGTTGGAGCGATAAGCAGGCTCAGCATTTGATCCCCGACGCCGGCGTCTACAAGGGCGACGAGGTCCTCAACAAATACCCTTTCGACGCGAACCCAAAGCTCCCCATGCTCGAAGCAGCGCCTGGGGACAAGGTATCAATCCTCCATCTCGAGAATGGACATGTCACCCTGCCCCAGAACCAGCCCAACAAACCCTTGAACCGAGGGACGGTGTTCCTCTATGGTACTGCTCAGCCCAAGGACCAGGAAAAGCTGTTCGACGTGCACCTCCTCTGGAACCAGGACGGCAGTGGGGGAGACAAACGAGGCCAGCTCCTGGCCACGCGCAACTACGACGACGGTCAGTGCTTCCAGGACAACAAGCAGCCCATCGCCAAGGAACGCGTCGACAAGCTCGCAGCCGACGGCGCATCGCTCGATAAGGAACTCAAGTGCCAATCGACTTTTACCATTCCCAAAGACCTCAAGCCCGGCACCATCTACACCGTCTATTGGTACTGGGACTGGCCGTCGCTCAACCCAGACAAGATCGACATGCAAGCCACCAAAGACGGGCAGTTCCCCTGGGCAGGGTCTTTTCTGCGCGGCGACAAGGTGCCCAACGGCTGGACCAAGGACACTATTGTCATTGCTGAGAGCTACTCCAGCGTCATCGACATCAAGATCTCGGACAAGCTGCCCGGTGTGGTCGCCAAGGAAGGCGCCGAAGACGCGTTCGTGGATAAGCAGAATGTCTACCAGATGGGCATAAAGGGGCAGATGTCCGATAACTTTGACGTCAAGGTTGACAAGCTCGGCGGCAGTGGTGGCGGCGAGACAACGGCGCCTGTGCCTGCATCTACGGTGGAGATTCCATCCTCTCCTGCTTCTCTTGTCGCAAGCTCGACGGCCGCCGGCGCAGTGACGCCCACTACAGGATGCCCTTACGAGGCGACCACAACGACTCTGATCACCGTGAACCAGTCCGGTGCCCCCTCAGCGAAGCCCACAGAAGGATGCCCGAATGAAGGGGCAACAGCCACGACCCTTATAACCCTGACCAAGAGTGGCATGAGCACAACCGCACTCGCCGACAATACGGGTGTCCCCCCGCAGACTGCCGACAGAAACAGCCTCATAAACACAGTCACCAAGACCGTCGTCGTCCCAGCCACGACCGTCATTACGACTGTGTACGCCACCGGCCCGCCAACGACCCTCGCGCCAGCTTCGACACCCACGATTGAGCCCTCGACGCTCATGGTGACGCAGACGAAGCATGTACCTGCCGCCGGCAAACGAGATACCCTGAACCTGAAGCCGTTCAAGCAGCCGCGCAAGCGCGATACTTGGGCTTTCGGACTGCATTGAGACAAAATAAATCGGAATGCAAAGGGAAGCCAGATCTATACGCGGGGGAAGGAGATGCGCATCAGCAGGTCATTCGTTCCTGTGGTACATAATTGCCTTTTTCATCTCAAATCCAAGAATCTGCCTACGGGATCAGCTTGGCGGCTGCATCCCCTGGATGAGACTTGCTCAAAAATGATCTGGTAGAAGATGCCCATGCGTGCTGTGCGGCATGGACGAAGGCATGGATCAAGGGCGGCGTTTAGGTAGAAATGATACTCATGAAATGTTTTCTTCAAACTTTGTCAAACGTTTTGGGAATCGGGCTTGTGAAGTTGAGCTACGTGATGCGTGTACTTGTCACCAGTTGCTTGCGTTTCACGAGGTGTATTATGGTCTTTTAGGGAAGCCGGTGCCTAATTTAAAACCAACTGGACGAAATTGATCCACCACCGCACAAAGATTGTAGAACGTGATGCACACATAATCGGCCTTGAGAATCCCAGGCGAACGCTCGAGCAGTCCGAGCATCCGGAAGAGAAGTGCTGGTTCGAGTATTAGCTCAGTATGAAGAAGAGATTTCGGCTACATGCAGCTAGGCCCCTCAAGGGTTCAAGCCGCTTCGTTGTGCTTATGTTTCGAACCTGACCAACACGTCGCGGAATAGGCCGGCTGTGCAGGAACAACACAAAGGCAACGCGTACATAAAGCGACCCCGCGTCTCGAAGTACCTAGGCTACGTTCATCAGCCGACATTCACCGCGGGCCGCAATGATGCTCCTCGAGACAATCCTCTCCATCTATTCCTTCGTCGTCGCGTCCCGCGCGACAGTCGTACAGTGGGGCACCTGCAGGGAAGACTACGGTAGTTCTGTCCGCGTAGACTGTGGCCGGCTCTTCGTTCCTCTAGACTATACGGACCCGGATAAGGAGACTTTGAGCCTTGAGCTCTTCCGAGTGCCGGCCACCGCTCAGCCGGCAAAGGGGAGCATTCTTCTCAACTTTGGGGGTCCTGGGTCGCCGGGGCGCTCGTCACTCGCAGTTGTAGCTCCTATCTTGCTGATGTTAGCTCCACACCTTGAATTCCACGGCGCAATCAACAGGTGTTGGATACTGATGGAGGCTTATACAGGCTGTCTGAGGGTAGTTATAACCTCATTGCGTTTGATCCTCGGTGAGAAGCCCATGCTTCCTCCCTTGGTCCATGTCGAAAATGTCATACTCAGTTTTATACAGTGGAACAGGCGACACGATCCCCTTTGCATGCTACGAGACCGACGTCGAGAAGCTGCAGTTCGCCCTAGATCTCTCGCACGTCGCCAGGGCCGAAGATGCGGCTTTGCTTGGGCGAATGTGGGCGCGAGGCAAGATCACTGCCGAAAAATGCGCCCAGAAGCAGAACAAGACAGGTCAACTCATCAGCACAGCTTTTGTGGCAAGAGACTTGATGGAAGTTGCTGAGGCCCTCGGCGAAGACGGCCTGTTGCGCTACTGGGGCAAGTTCTTAACAAACAAGCAGGCCAGGGAGCGCCATACTGATTCTTGAGCAGGCTTCTCATATGGAACAACGCTGGGGGCAACTCTTGTCTCCATGTTTCCGGATAAAGTCGACAAGGTCATCTTGGATGGTGTTCAGAATCCACACGAGTACTATCGCTCATATGCGTACGTTCATGTCTGTGCTCTGCCACGTCGGTATTTGACTAAGATTTGACATACAGCGACTTTGAAGAATGGGCCGATACCGACGAGGAGTTCTCACATATATTTCAGCACTGCGTCAATAATCCACAGATATGCCCACTCGCTCGCGACAACGCTACAGCCGTCCAGCTCGAAGAGTCGGTTTGGGATCTCATCGAGAGGCTGGACAACCACCCCGTCGTTGTCGGCGACATGATCCTCGATCGCAGCATGATGACCTCCATCATTTCCGCGAGCCTCTACTCTACGAGTAGTTGGCCGAAGCTCACTACTGCGTTTGACATGCTCATCAACGGCGAGGAAGATGAAGCTTTCCTGCGCCGATTCTTTCAAATTGACACCCCTGTTTCGGAAGTCTACGCATCGTTAGCCACGGCACAATCTCTTGTGGGCATACGCTGCGTCGATAAGTCCGCTCGGGCGGGGACCTTTGAGGAACTGTTGCCTGCCGTTCAGAGAGTGGCCAATATAAGCAGGGTCATGGATGGTATACCGGGGTATATTTACCTGGCGTGCGCTCAGTGGATATTACAACCTAAAGAGCGCTATGAGGGTGACTTTCAGGTCAAACCAAGAAACCCCGTGCTCATCATTGGCAATACGTGGGACGGCCTGACTTCCCTACGCTCTGCGCACAATGTCAGCTCGGGCTTCGAGGGCAGCGTCGTCCTCGAGGTCAATGGATACGGCGTAAGAGACCCCTTGTCTCTTGCCTTTGCGAATTCTGCTGCCGTATTTGAACTAATCAGCATGTCGTAATAGCATGCATCTATTGGCTTGCCTTCTGCCTGCAGTCTCAAGGCCATGAGGAGCTATTGGCAGAACGGAATCTTGCCAAAGCCCGGAACGGTATGCAGCGTAGACGCGCCTCCTTATTCGAACATTACCTGGGAAGATGTCTTGGATGGGCTGAAGGAAAGCAGCACGTCAACGGAGGAAGATGCCATGTACATAGAGCTTTGAAAGACATTGCGTGAAGCGACGAAAGTGTTCAAGCCTACTGATATTGTAACTTGACGCAGCCACCGCGAGCCCGCCCTCCCTTACCAATGATGAAACCCCCTGGCGATCTACATCTCCCCGCACTGCGAGATAACAACATCCATGTTGGGCACGTCCTTGCCGCGGTAGCCCGTCTTGGTGGCTTCCATCTTCTTGACCACGTCGAAGCCATCGGCCACCTTGCCGAAAACGACGTGCTTGCCGTCGAGGAAAGGCGTGGGCACGGTGGTAATGAAGAATTGTGAACCGTTGCTGTTGGGCCCGGCATTCTATAGCTTGTCAGAGATGATTGCCTTTTCGTGATGTGGCGAATGGTGGGAGAGCGTGAAGGGACATACCGCCATCGATAGCAGGCCAGGCTGGTCGTGCTTCAGCTTGAAATTCTCATCCTCGAATGCCTTGTACCCCCAAATGCAGGTCGAGCCGGTGCCGTCGCCGTTGAGAAAGTCTCCGCCCTGGCACATGAAGTTGGGAATCTATACCAGAAATGTCAGACGGCATTCATCCTTGTCAGAGCAAGCTTCAAGTGCAATATCGAGGACGAGTAGAGTAGACGGTGAGACTAACGATACGGTGAAATTTGGAACCCTTGTAGCCTCGTGGCCGGCCGGCGGCGTCTTTGGACTCGCCGGTGCAGAACTGGCGAAAGTTTTCGGCGGTTTTGGGGACGACATCCTTGAAAAGCTCAAAGGTGATGCGGCCGAGGGGCTCACCTGTGGATGTTAGCACTTGACTGTAGCTGCAATTGGCTGAGCAATGGGGCCGAAGTTGTATTGAGGACTTGTCGAACGGCCAACAGGTGAGCTGGCTGCGTTGTCCCGTGGCTCGAGTGAAAGACATGATGTGGCCTAGCAATCGCCTCACTTCTGGACCCGCGAATCCTGTTTCGCCTCTCCTAAAAGAGCTACTAACCTCCGAGAGTTATGTCAAAAAAGACACTGCAAGTCTCATGTCAGCCTCTTGAAGCTCGTCACAAACACGCCCGTCTTTCTCATCACTATCGTCGTCACCAGGCACTCGCAACACCGGCACAAATACCCAAAGGGCAGGCCTGAACGAGCAAAGGGTGTACTCACAGGGGATTGCCCGACTCGGGCAGCTGCGTCGGCGGCATGGCTCCAACTTGCTGGGCGTTGTTTCGTGTGATTTGTTGCAAGGTGCAGATGCTGTGCCTTCAACTGGAGCCTTGTCTGTTGCCACGATTTGGGTCTAGCGCGAGATGCAAGTTTGGTGGGTGGTTCGTCGCGGCCCCGCTTTAATGGCATCGCGGACGCACGCAGGGCCGGCTTATCGTAACCACTGCCCCGTTGTTAAGGTACGAGCACCCCCTAGCGGCCGTCTCGGAGTAGCGGGTTGGCCGGAAGGGACTAAAGACATCTTCCCGTCAGGCGGGAGGTGAGTATCAGATTCGCCGACACGCCTCTCGGCTCTTGGTGTTGAGACTCACAAGGTGCGGCCAAGTGCTGCATATATTGAGTCGCAGTCAACCGAGCTCAGCACCGCGGCATGTTGCGACCAGCGTGCAAACATGGCACTGCTGTTAGGGCAACTGGAAGTGTACAATGAATGGTAACAATGACGATACATGGGTACTGCGTGTTGGTGACGTATTATGGGAACACCCGGCTCAGCCGGACCAAACCAGGGTACGCGCGGACTACAGTGCAACAATCACAAGCATCTCAGCAAAACAAGAACCAAGTCGATAGCAAAGGTCTGCAGTTGGCAAAGCTATCATCTCCTGGAAGCGGGTGTAAGTCTGTTTCGTGCAAGCTCCTTTGCGGATGAAATAAGCGTCTCATCCCCCTTACCGTAGTGCATCTTTCCGCTGCGAAGAAATAAACTTTATCGGCCGAAGAAAGGCCATGTTTCCAATCATAAACCCCGACGCTGTCTTAATTGGCTTCTTTGCTTTTCCCTGGCTTGGGGACGGACGGTCTAGCGCCGTCGATGGCGGCCCGTTGCCCGACAACGGCTGGTATGTCGGCGCATTAGCCGGCTCAAGCTGCAACCGAGACGAAGAGCCACGAGGGACGATGCAAGTTGTACGGAGTACGCCCCCAAACAACGCGCGTGCAACAGCCACAGTCGTGATCTCAGCGTCAGTCCGGCTTACGGAATCAAAAGGCGTGGGGCATCCAATGGTGACGAGAGCGGGCGGCGCTGGAATCGGCGCTAGGCACCGTGCGTGGCGCCCCGCAGACATACGGTGATGTGTCCATGTCCATGTCCATGATGCCCCGGCTGGCCTGACCCTGGATGGGGCTTCTGCCTTTGAGCGCTGAGCCACGCTGGACGGCGCTTACGAGAAGAGCGCTGCCGGCCAGGTCGCGATCCTTCAGAAGCGCTGACCCAGGCCTGCCGTTTGGACATGAAAGGAAGAGGGCATGCCCGTCAGCTGCATCGATGAAAGCAACTAATATTGGCCGAATGGGGTGGGCGCAAGTTCTGCGACAGGTAATGAGACTCTCAGACACAGACTCCCGAAATAGGACCGCAACTCCTGTGGCAGCCGGAATGCCTCGGCGGAGGGCTTCGCGACATGAGGACTTGCGCAAGCGGTGAGCTGGCAAACGGGTGAAAATGGCGCAAAAGAAAGTTGGTGCGGCGGGAAGAAAAGACGCCCTTTTAGAACGTCGTCGAACAGGGCAAGCAGGGCAGAGGCTTTTGGCAAGCAGACGCATCTGGGCATGGATCATGGATGGATGCCCGTGTTTCGCTGCAGCCACCAAACAAATCCAAAACCCACGCCCGAGTCAGGACGGCGCCGCCCGGACCGACAGTCCGTCCGTGGCAATTCCAAATTCCAATTCGGCTTCACTGATCGCCGTCGAAGATTGAACGAGTCTGAGTGGCCGCGACGACGGATCGAAGACGGGAGTCCCGGCTCGTCGATGACCCTGCTGCTGATGACACTTGCGCCGACTGCTACGGGAAATGCAGATGCCGGCCAAGCCGGACAGCAGGCAGGATGCAACGCAGGTCTTGCGCCCCATTGCCGCCGGACGTCAGCCGGACACAGTTTTGGGAATCGATAGAGCTCCGTATCGTGTGGTGGAACAAGCAGGCGCATCGGTCTCTGAACCGTTGATTTGGATTCACTTGCCACCAAAGAGCCTCGATAGGTAATCAGGCGCTCCCCTCATCTGGCCGCACCCGCCAGTCGCCACAGCCAAGCTCGCCCGGCAAAGCCACTTAACGCGCTACGGCCGCCCTAGAGTCGCATCCTCGAAAGACGGCCATGAGCCTCGGCCTCGTTCCCCAGCTTTGCGCCGGACAGTGCCGGTTTGTGCATTTCTCCGGCCGCCTGTCCACGGAGGGTCAGGTGCTCCGTCAACCCAGCCCTCGAAACTTTGACACTCGCACCAGTTGAACTATGGGCGTTGCCGTCCCTACTAAGGTACCTTGGGTGACAAGCCGCCACGCGCGTGTTCGAACCGCTCCCCCGGTGCTCGTACCGGATCCCCGGGAACGGGCCAGAACTATAAGGCTCAGTGGCCCGTCCGTCCTGCGCAACACGTCTCACGAGCTCGCAACCAACCGCTGTCTTCAGCCAGTGTTGGACAACCATCGTCCAAGCGTCGGCTCCCATCAGCATCAGCCTCAGCCCAAACACTCCAGGTACGGAAACCAGAAAGGCGACAGGCGAGCCAATGGCCCCGCCCCTGCCCACCTGCATGCACCCCAGCCCAGCCGAGCAGCACTAGGGTCCTGGCCCACTAACTGTTCCGCAAACAGCACTCTGCCCAGCCTGGCTAAGCGCACGGCATCGTCAGACATCCGAGCAGCTACTAGTCGCGCCTGGGCCCGCTAGCCCAGCCGTGAGCCGTAGCGCCTGTTGGCCGTGGACAGCCGGGTGGTGGCTGTGGCCGCCCGCTTCACCCGGCACAGTGCGACAGTGCGCAACCGCCAGCCGCCTCCCTGACAGACCCTAGGCCAGCCCAGCTCCTTGCGCCACTCCTCCCAAGGGACTGTGCGCAGCAGCAGCAGTAAGTAGCCTTGGGTGCTTGGCTGGCAGTTCTCGCCTCCTCTTTACCCACTCCTTCTGCACTCCGCAATCCTCATTCTCGCATCCAACTCCGGCCTCTGCACCGAGCCATCCGTCGCAATCGCTCCAATCTCCATCACCGCGCACCGTCTCGCCGTCTCACCGGCCATCGTCCGCCGTGAACCTCGAGTCGGAGAGCACGGCCACCGGCTGCAAAACGGCCGCATCGATTGAGCGCTTTTGAACCCTCGACGCAGGTGTGGCGCTGATCCCGACCCCCCGGCAACAGCAACACGGCGGCGTTCCATCGTTGGCGGCGCTTTCTTCCATTTCCGCGGTCCATGCTGGCTTTGCATCGGCCCGCGCTGACGTCGAGCCAAATTTGATCTTGCCTTCTGGCTCAACCTCTCTCGACTGCCCGTCATGGGGGCCTTGGTCAATCGGGTTGTGGGCGAGGCGGCCCTGCTCGTTGCGAGGGCCACCGTCACGCCCACGTCCACGTTAACAGACACGCCCACAACGACGTCGGGTATTCAAAGTCCTCAGTCGTCGAAGCCTACCGGCACGAACCAGAGTGACAACAATACGGGTAACAGCGGTGGCTCCAGCTCGCCGCTCCTGTTTTTCGTGGCCTTGGGCTTTGGCGTTGTCTTCACCAATCTCTGGTAAGGACCCTGAAGTGCTGCATTTCCACAGATGCCGATTCTCTTTCCATCTTGCGGGCGGCTAATGACGTGTTACAGGATCATTGTCGGCGTCAAGTACTGCTTCCGCTACAATGCCCGCAACCGGGCCAGACTGGCCAACGAGGAGGGCGAGCCCATTACTCTGGAGACTGTGCAACGTCCGCATCGGCGACGCCGCGAGAAAAAATTGATGTCCATGGACGAGGTCAACGAGAAGTTTCCGATGATGAAGTACAAGAGTTGGGTCTCAGCACGGGCTAGAGAAGGACTGCCTACGGCCGGCGGCGTGTCCGTTCCGGCTAGTCGAGCGAACAGTATACGCGACGCTGACGGCATCATATCGACCTTGTCAGCAAAGGACCGACACTCCATCGATGAACGACGAGAGTCCGATGCAACTGCCAACCTTGCACTGGCGCCCACTATTGAAGCACAAACACCGACAGAGACAGAGGCCGAGAAAACAACCACTGAACCCGAGAATGCAGAAGAAGCTGGTCAGACCTCTCGCAGCCAGGAGCCTATGCCCGAGGGGCTGCAGCGCGTGCCGAGCGATGAGGGAGCTGACGATGAAGAAGACCACATCGACGCCGCCCTTCCTCCCGAATGCCTGGGTGCGCCGGGCGACTCGTGCGCCATTTGCATTGATACCCTGGAGGATGACGATGACGTTCGAGGCCTCACATGTGGTCATGCTTTCCACGCCGGATGCGTCGACCCCTGGCTGACAAGCCGCCGTGCTTGTTGCCCTCTCTGCAAGGCAGACTACTATACGCCGAAACCACGACCTAACCCAGAGGGGGATACCAACGCCGCCAACGGCACCAGTCTTGACCCTCGCAGCAACAATCGCCTCAACCTACCCGGCGGCCTGCGATCGGCCTGGTTCCGCAGCGGCAACCCCAACTCGTCACGACCGCGCACATCTTTGCTTCGCGTCGGTGGCGCCTCGAGATCACGGCGAACCCAGGCTGAGGGCCAACAACAGCACAGCTCCCAAGATGCCACCAATGCCACTGAACCTGCTCAGCAGACTCAGACCTCGAGTGCTGCACGGGCATCCAATGGAGGCGTGATGTCGTCTGTGCGCCAAGCTCTGCGATTTGGTCGACGAAACAATGAGCAGCCTGCGCTTCAAAACACGGAGACCGCAACAAGTACCATGGTGACTCCATCACAACTTGAATCAGGAAATCGCCCAGCCGCGACATCAGTCCAATGACAAGGGTCCCGTTTGCAATAGCAATTTACAGTGTGGCTCCTGACGACGTTGCTGACTGATTGCTCAAATGCTTCTCTTTACGACTTTCACTACTAGCGATGGTTTCCTCTCTTTCAGCCCAGCTACATGTCTAAGCGTCGGGCACCGCCGTCATGAAAGTTTTCATCGTTACTTTTTTCGGCGATTTCTGCGCATCACAACCTACACTTCCAAATCAATGTACGGCGACTGACGCCGACATGCTGCTATGAAGGGGCCTGCAGCATGGCGACGAGAGATGGCCTGAACCTGTGGACTGCGTTGATGAACAACCAACAGGATAAATTTGACGTTCGTGAGACCACCGCCTTTTTGATTGCGTGCGGTTCACATCCGTGGGCGCTGTGCATAGCTTCGGGGAAGACAGCATCATCGCCGGGCTGGGCGCGGGCAGGATCCTGTATGACGACGACTTTCTTTTTGTACTTGCATGAGGAGGGCTGGAAGGCTGCTTGAGGACTGGTGCTCTGGGTATCAAATGTTATGGGAATGGGAATTTTGGAGCGGCGGAGTTGGGTCGCGATATTGCATTTTTGGGGTTTCTGGGTGCCTTTAGCATATTTGAAGAGAAACTTGTCTCGCTCGACTCGTGCTCAATGCTCTGTGCTGCTGCATTAGATTCATGACATGTCTTTGGAGAAAGGGCCCTGCATGCCAAGCCGTAAGTATAGTAATATCTCGTTGAGGTACAAGTTTACAAGTATGAGCCTTTCTGGAACCGGCCGCCAAAGTTGGCGCTCTTGGTAACAAGCTCCCTCCTCTTCGCCGTGCCAATCTTGCCTCCCAGAGCCATGTCCTTTTCTCTATCGAATGCCCGCTGGCTCGGATCATCCTCTTCCTCACCCTTGTCCATGCCACCGTCTTTGCGCTTGACACTGTGTTCGTCGTAGAGGCTCTTTCCGCGCTGCGCCTCGATGCTCGCCGCGATTCTGCGGTCACGCTCCTCCTCCTCCTTGCTTTTACTTGCACCAGTCTTGGTGGCAGCTGTGCCGTCGGCAATTGCGTCCCCACGGCCGAGAACCGAGTCTTGCAACCGGCGGAGCTTCTCTTCGGGGGTCTCTGTCCAGATGGAGGGCAGGCCCCCATCGGCTTTCGGGGCGGCAGACGGCTTGGAGGCGAACTTGCGGTTGCGCATGCGAGTCGGGTCGCGCTCAGAGTAGCCGCTCGATGTGGGTGGCGCAAGCATCCAGGAGTCGCGCTGAGGGGTGGGATCGGAGGGGGCCAAGGAGGGGCCTATGGGAGCGGCTCGTTTCGTGGTTGCGGAGGGAAGGGAGGGGCCGTAGTCGGAGTCGGAGTCTGAGGAGGATTCGGGGTCGGCTGGGGGAGGATGAGGGTGAGGGTTACGCTGTGGTTGAGGAATAGATTGGCTTTCTGGTTGTAGTGGTTGTGGCCCAGGCGGTGGAGCGGGACCGGTATCTGAGTCTGACCCGGAGTCGGACAGGTTGATTTCGTCATTGTTCGCAGTAGGCGGGTGAGACGGACCGACTGCGGGCGGTGCGCTGGGCCCTACATCGTCGTTGTCCGAATCGTCGAGGTCTATCTCGTCGTGGTTTGCTGTTGCTCCGTCTCCCGCGCGCCGAGGGTGCTTGGGCGGCGAAGCTGCAGCAGGGCCGTCGTCGTCGGGCGTGCGCTTGCGTTTGGAGAGATGAGCCGGCAGCTGAGGGCCTATGGAGGACATGATGTACTGTGACTGTGGCCCTTGCGCGGCGACGATTGTGCTGATGGAAACGGTGAGGCCAGCCGTGAGGTTTGCGACTGGTTGTGGCGCGTCGCGGAACGTGATTGGATGATGGTGCATCGTGGGCCTGTGGGGCTGGCTTCATGTTGGCAAGGATATTCCCTCGGAGCCGGACGTTCCTTCTGAGTCCGTTGAGATTCGCATACAAACATCACTTTGAGTCCATGTTCTCTTAAACCCGATTTGCCACAAGTCCGACATTCTGCACCTCCGATATCATTGCTGCCATTCCATGAGAAGAAAGACTTGACTCGAACCGAGAAGTGAAATTCGCATCAACTGTCAACAGTATAAAGCCAGATATATAGTCCACCGACTCTTCACTTGGGCCAAGTGTGTCTTTCACCATTCCTTTCGCGCACTTTACCCACCTCTCGTGAACGTTAAGGAGACGGTTGGGCGGCTCTTGTTCATCCCATGATGCCAACTCACCAGACTATCCACTTAATGCAGGAGCGAAACTTTTCGTCACGGGAGCCATCTACGCGGAAAGCACCAACTTGCGAATAAATGACCGACGCGTATGGCGATCTTGATTAGGATGATGCGAGCATCTCATCGTGGCGCTGATGTGAGCCCAACGATACATCGAATGCAGGCTGGAGCCTCAATTGCGCAGGCCATCACCTGACCTTGACATGCTGCACTTAGTGACTCATCAATTTGAGGTCCAAAAGGGTTTGGGATTGTGATTCACCTCTCGGTCTCACTTCTGCATGTCTTGAACACTCAGATTTAGTTCTCGACATGGCGGTTGATTGATTGATTGTGCCTATTCGGCGGCGGAGCACCTATGGTTTCGCCGACAGCCGGGTCCCTCTTTTCCCCGCATCCCAGGCGTCTTCGGCACTTTGCACTGGGTCAGCTACGAGTAAGCCACCCGACTTCCAGCTTTAGTTAGGCCCTAGAAGGCCGGGGGAACCATGCGACTAGCGGCAACCTTCATCTAGCAACGGCGATCCCTAAGAGGCCGGATATATACGACTCCCGCACGACCTGATTGAACCATCGGCAACGCCCAAAGTGCTAGGCCGTAGTGTGCATGGCGGATTTCGATTCGCCGATGCAGCTCAACTTACTCGCATCTCGAGGATGCCGTGCATCCGGTGGCTGCCCTTTTGCCTGACCCGCTCCAATGCCCTCCATCAAACCTCAGGCGCCACTGGGCCCAGCTCGTGCAATATGCGGAATTATGACGGCTACCTGCGGACCTGCATCTGTCGACTGACGCTCGAGAGCTTAGACTTGGTTTCCCTCCCGTTCGAGTTGAAAACCTCGGTAACCCCGCTGCTGCTCCTGCGTTACTTGCCGAGTCGATTGCCTCACGCTTCCGTCGCCATGGAAAAGGACAGGGAACTCACCACTGCCAGCGCCGGAGAGGGCTTCCAGCTCATCAAGCCGCAGATGCGCAAGGCGCACGACCCTGACGTCACGTTCGAGGAGTACCACTACTACGCACACCGAACACGCGAGGAAGAGGAGACGCTCGAGGCCACCAAGACCAACTGGCGCGAGATGTTCTTTAAGAAGAAGACCGCGCCCAAACATGAGCATTCTTCGCCCGAGGCGCGCATGCCAAGCGAACACGAGCTCGCGCACCGTGGTCACCGACTGGAAATCACCGACGAGGAGTGGACAAACGCCAGCCGTGCCTTTAGGACAGCGTCGTGGGGGGCCTGTGAGTGCTCAGTCCCTTATCTGCGCCATCTTCCTTGTACTGACCCTCTAAAGGCTTCTACCTAATTACTACTGACATCTTGGGACCGTATGGCGTCGCCTTCTCCTTGGGCACGCTGGGATGGGGTCCAGGCATCGCCTTCTACACCCTCTTCGGCTTCATGGCCGGCTACTCGGGCTACCTGATCTGGCGCGTCTATCTCGGTACCGACAGCTACCAGTTCCCAAACAGAAACTATGGCGACTTGGCTTTTCGGACCTGGGGCATGCCCATGCGCCATCTCACAAATTGCCTTCAGGCGCTGGCGCTGCTGCTCATCTTGGGTCAAGTGACGATCCAGTTTGGCCAAAACATATCCCAGATGTCCAAATTCCGCCTTTGCTACGCCGTCTGCCCCGTCCTGTTCGTCGTCGCTGGCTTCTTGATCACTCAGATCCGCACTCTCAAATCGTACGGGTGGGTAGCCAATCTGGCTGTATGGCTCAACCTGCTCGTCATCTTCATTACCATGGGCGTCATTGCAAACTCGCCTCCCAACTTTGCCGTTGCCACGCTGGGCTCTTCCGGGAGCGCCGTGGATCCCACCACCATCACCCCGGATGCCAATGGCAACTTCCCGCCAATCATGCACTACAGCAATCTTCCTGCAGGTGGCCTGGTCGGGTCCGTCAACGGCCTGCTGTCAGGAGTGCTCGCGTACGCTGGCGCTCAGTTGTTTGTTGAGTTTTTGGCCGAGATGAAGCGGCCACGCGACTTCATCAAAGCCATGTGGGGGGCGCAGTTCTTCATCTACACCGTGTACCTCGTCTATGGGTGTTTTGTCTACCACTTCCAAGGCCAATACAGCTACTACCCCAGCTATCAGGGTGTGAGCGCCTATGGATGGCAGACCGCGGGGAATGCCATCTCTCTGGTGGCCGCCCTCATCGCCGCTGGCCTTTACGGCAATATTGGCATCAAGGTCCTCTACAACAACGTTCTCATTGACATCTTCGACGCGCCACCACTGATTACCAGACGTGGCAAGATTCTGTACGGCGCCATTGTGCCGATTTGGTGGTCCATTGCATTCGTCATCGCCGCCGCCATCCCGGATTTTTTTGGCTTTGTCAGTATCATGTCGGCGTCGACTCTTTTGAATCTGACCTACACGTTGCCCCCGTTCTTCGCTCTTGGGTACGACATCCAGCGCCATGCCATGCGTGCCGAGATGGGCGAAGGCTTTGACCCCGTAACGGGGGCGGTGAAGCGCCACGGAACTCTTTTTCAACGATATAGACGTGGCTTCCTCGCAGGCGGTCCGGTGCAGGTCGCCGTCAACATCTGGCACGTTATATACTTCTTGGCGTCGCTATCCATGTGTGGTCTAGGCATGTACGCCGCTATCGAGGGTGAGTACCCATTTGGATGATCCTCGCTCTGTCTGAAGTTGCCTCGCTGACTAGCCTTGATTATAGGTATGATTACGGCCTTCGACAATCCTCAGCTCAATTCGTTCTCCTGCACTTCGCCCCTCAACCTGAATGCTTAGACATGGCACAGGCCATGTGTGGATGTCGTCAGCCGGACGCGAACAATGTATCTGCTCCATGACCTGAGAAGTACTGAGAATGCGGTGAATTTGTTTGCGCTGGTGACACACGGCGGAGTAGCCTCTGAACGCTCACAAAAGTTTCCATTTCGATGACATGGAGAAGAGAGCTGAGGTCTGGGGTGCATTTGGGATAGCTGTTTGGAATTCAAAAATATGTTGAAAGCTTTCCATGCCTAGGTTCTGCATGAGTTTATGGTGAAGCTCAAGTAAGCGCATGGCGATGTAGAGGAACGGTGTTTTACGACACATTGCGCAAGCTTCTCCCATTACTGGAAACAATGAAGCCAAAGGTGCCAAAAAGGCCTTGCAAGAGCCAAAATTCGTACTTTGTAACCAGCGCTGGTAGCGTGGACCACCTGGTTTCCAGCCATCAGAGCATGAGGCAGCCAACTTGGAGCAGGCGGGGCTGGTGCTACCTTTATTAGCCGCCGTTGTTGGCTGCGTCAGTGTGGGACGACTAGCTTATCTGCTGGAGCGGGAAATCCCCGGCCTGTGGAGCTGCCTCCAACTTAGGACGAGGTCCTTCCAAGCTGCATCGTCCGCCAAAGGCTGCAGCAATTGTTTGCTACACCTCAGAACCGGGCCTAGAATGGCTTCAATTGAGGCCTAGGCCATTGAAGAGCTTGCGAAGTAGACCCGACCCATCCAGCTTTACCGCCGAGGCTTTGCGACGCGGCGCACCGACGATCTCTCGTGCCGAGCTCCTCCGCCAGCTCCCTCTGCCCATGACGATTACGCGGCCGCAACTGGACGATGTGATGGAAACGGAAGCACAATGTCTGACCCAGAAGACACGTCTCCGGCGGGAGACCAGAGCCCGGGTGATGAGGAGCCGAGCCCACCCGGGCGCAGCATCGACGATGCTGAGGCCGACGTCCCCCAGCTGGAGGGGCAGGACGTGGGGCCAACATCTACTGGCACAGAGTTGACAACGAACCAAAGCCGCAATGCTGTACGCGATGGATTAGAACAAGGCTCCGAGGTGAGCTCCATGGACGCGAGCTTGGTGGATGCGATACCGCGAAGAGCTGGAAGCCCCGTTGACTCGGTCACTTCTGGCCCAGGAGACTCTCCCTCCGTTCAAGTACGTCGAGCTCCCATGAGCCTCGTGCATCTGCAAGCTAACGAGAACAAGGGCTCGTTGGTGTCTTCTCCCGGAAGCAGTGTCCTTCCTTCGGTCGCCTCTCGTCCCGGGCTGAATAGCCCTACACCATCATTTCGACCTTTTGACCGGCGCTTCCAGTCTCGCATCTCCTCGGGTCCGAACAGCCCGCGCTCCTCCTCGCCTGCTTTTCTGTCCGCGCATAGCCGAAACGTCTCGCTCAGCTCCAACTTCCTCCTTGACCAGACCGAGAGCGACACCCCGACTGCGCCGTGGGAAGTGGTACGATGGACAAGGCTGAAAAAGCTCAACGGCCAGGCCTTCTCCGAGGCTGGGCGTCGCAACTTTGGGACGCCGACATGCCTTGCTGTGTCCGCGTCGATAGTTCTGGGGACTTCAAAGGGGATAATCTTAATGTTTGATTACAGTCAAAAACTCAAGATGATCATCGGTCCGGGGACAAAAGGTCAGTGCTAGGAACTTTGCCCGATCATAGCTCAGCGACTGACTCCCCTAGCCATTGAATCTGGACCAGTCAAGGCCATTGCTGTTTCTGCTGATCATACGACCATTGCCGGCGGCCATGCCAACGGAAACATCTTTACCTGGGACACATTGAGAGTCGCCCGACCCTTTCTCACCATTGCCCACCTGGATGAGGCGCAAATGCAGAACCGGACGGCCGATGGTCACGTTGCAAACGTCTCCGTTGTGCACCTGGGCTTCTTGGGAACCAGGCATACGGCGCTTGTATCAGCCGACGACCGAGGCATGGCCTTTTCGCACCTCGCGACCAGAGGCACAGGGGCTCTGGGGAGAAGTGTCAAGACGACGAGGATACTGGGTCGCTACCCTAATACGCCGACTCCGGCCGGGAAGCCGCTGAAACCGAGCACAGTACTCTCATTTGCGCCTCTGCCGCTGGGCAATGTCGAGCGAGCGACCGATACGATGGGCCTGACAGCCATACTGACACCATACTTGCTGGTCATTGTGTCCACAACTCCCGTGGCTCAGACACAGCACAAGTCCGCCCGACCAAAGGACGTGCCGGCACACAGTGCAATGACTGGTTGCCTTGCTTGGTTCCCCGCGGTCAAACTAAAGGTCCCCGACGCCCATACTGGGAGCGACGTGTCGAGAGTCAAGCTTGTCTACTGCTGGTCAAACGTTTTGACGGTGCTGGATGTGGATGAAACTCCCAACGAAAACCCAGACCAACCGCCTTCGCTCAAGTTCAAGGCCCGCGGTAGATGGAAGTGCGAGGAGGCTATTGTTGCTGTGCAATGGCTGAGCCGCTCTGTCTTGGCTTTACTTACGATTTCCCAGAGGCTGATTGTGCTGGAGGATGGAAGCATGCGAATGACAGAGGCCTTCGACCTGCTGCAAAAGCACATCTACCACACGGATCTCTTCTCAAAACAGCTTCACAACCTGGTCGAACAATTGGACGACGACGACCAGTCGATGCACGGCGTCGTGGCCGATGCCTTCTATATGAGCTTCAAGGCTTACAAGGGGAGGGTGTTTCTCCTCGGCTTCAGCGAAGTATGCATCGGTGCGCTATCAAACTGGGCAGACCGCCTGATTGCCATGATGGAAAATGGCGACTACATCGGGGCTATTCGATTGGCAACTTCATACTACACCGGCGACGCCGACAAGCTCACCGTTGGATTACCCGAAGACACAGCTTTACGACACACCATGGTCCAGGACAAGATTATGGAGATCATTACGGCCTCGCTGAAGTATGCGTTCGGGCAGAGGCAAAAGAATCGCGCGGAGGCAGATAATGAGCATCTTCGTCAGCTTGCCGAGACTTGCTTCACCGCATGTCGGGCCATTGGGACGACCGACTACCTTTTTGAGGACATGTATGATTGGTACGAGGATGCCGATGTTGGGGGCATTTTCCACGAGACATTGGAGCCCTACATATTGGACGAAACCATCACGACAGTACCGCCTACGGTGGTCAAGGACATGGTTAGCCACTATGTCACGAGAGGCCGTGAGAGTAGGCTTGAAGATATGATTTGTCACATGGAAACGGCAACTCTCGACCTTGATCAGATCACGCTTCTGTGCAAGCAGCATAGCCTATACGATGCATTGACCTACGTCTGGAACAAAGCACTGGGCGACTACATCACGCCCACGATAGAACTTCTGACGCTTCTGGTGCCCCTGATGACGAACGGCAACCACGTTACTGAGACCACGGAGAACGGGGACTACGACGTGAATGCGGTCAAGGTCTTCCCGTATCTGTCCTACACTCTGACTGGAAGAATGTACCCCAACGAGGAGCCGATGGAGGAGGAGACTGCCATCAAGGCAAAGTCGGAGATATATTGGTTCTTCTTCTCCGGACAGACGATTGAATGGCCAAAGGGCAGCAATCGAAAGTTCCTGACGCGTCCAAAAGACGAGTCGGAGCCAGCATTCCCGTATCTGCGCTTGATACTCCAATTCGATGCCCCGAGCTTTTTGAGCGTGCTAAATGAAGCGTTCGAGGATAACTTCCTCAATGATTCGACGGACAAGCAAATCATTGGCGGACCTCGCATGGATATGCCTGAGGAGCAGATTTTCGGCCTGACTATCAACCGTCAATATATCCTGACGATTCTCCTTGATGTCATGAACCCGAACGACTTTGCCCCCGCAGACATAATCTATCTCAACATGTTTATCGCTAGGAACTTGCCCAAGTTTCCGCAATACCTCCTCTTTTCCGGGTCGACGCTTTCGAACGTTCTTACAGGACTCTGCAACTATCCTGGCGATGATCTGGCAGATGACGCGCAGCTCAGTGCCGAGTACCTTTTGTCCATCTACCACCCATCAGACATGCTTACCTTGATGCCGCTCTTTAGGCAGGCGGGATTCTATCGCATACTGAAGCAGATCTACAACAGTGAAAAGCAGTATGGAGAGCTCCTGTCGACGTACTTTGAAGATCCCGACGACCAAGATGCAGTATTCGATTGCATTTCCACCTGCTTGCGGCCTCAGGCCGGTCTAGATGCGCGCCAGCTGCAGGAGGTGAAGCAAGTCATCGAGCAGCATTCCGCAGACCTACTTAAGCTCAATCCAAGAAGGACTGCAGCCACTCTAAAAGCTCAGGATACAGCGCTTCATCGGCACATTATCGACTCTGCGATGGAACACCCGGAGGTGCAGCATACATACTTGCAGGCTTTGCTGGAGCCGGAGAAATCGTCGAACGATCAAAAGGAATTGCCAGACCGACATCTGGTCGAGCGGTACGTCCAGCTTATGTGCAAGTTTAATCCCGAGCATGTATCCGACTACGTTGGCGCTGTGCAATCCACGGACCTTCGACTGGAGAATTTGCTGCCGACAATGGAGGCCACCGGCGTTGTGGATGCGGCGGTTGTGCTCATGGCTCGCGATGGTCAAATAAGCCATGCAATGGAACGCTTGATCAAGCATCTGTTCACCATTGAATCGGCAATGCAGGGCCTCTCGAGCGGAGACGCAGTGGACAATGACGTGGATCTTCAAGCATCAGCAGAAGAATTGCTGCAGGGTCTGCAAAAGTATGTCCATGTTGGCATATGGCTGTGCCAGGGACAAACCAAGGCCTCGAAGAATCCAAAAGTCGTCCAGAAGAAGCAGGCGTCTCCGAAAGACGGCCTTTCAGCAGATGAGACCCTCTGGCTGAATTTGATTGACGCTTGTGTTCAAGTCACCAAGCGGTTGTCGCCGACGATACTCGAGATCGTCAGCGAAGAAGATCTCGAGAGAGACAGGCTCCTTGCGCTCCTCCGATCGCTGGTGCAGCACACCTTTACCTCTTTGCTCACAGCAACGTCTAGCCAAGCAGCTGGCCAGCCAAAGTCCCAAGTTCTGTCGAATGCAGGATCTAATTTATCCTTTCTCCGGATTCTGAGGGCATTTCTCACACAGGCAGCCGCTTCGTCGCCGAACCTGGCTGATCTGCGGGGTGTCCTGGCATCCATCTTCTCGGCCTACGCTTATGAGGAGTCAATTTTACGGCTGTCGAACCGCCTTCTGGAACGCAGCTTGTTTGTCAATGTCAACCAGGCCAACGAAATGAGACAGCAGGGTTGGCGGCCGCGAGGCTCTACATGCGAGGCGTGCCATCGTAGAGTCTGGGGCCCCGGAGTTGCAGGTGGTGCCGTTTTCGAGGCATGGGAGGATCGGCAGGCGATTGAAGAGTCGTCGCGGAAGGACAGGACGGCGCGAGCCGCTGACCGGGCCCGAGGCAACGCAGGCGAGCCTGACGGCAGGGACAAGGGGAAGAGTCTGGATACGCGGCCGTCGAGCATCCTCATAGAGCCGGATGCGGGAGGGGCTGGCAAGGACCCGCCTCTGGGGCCTCTGGTGGTGTTGGCATGTCGGCATATTTACCACCAAACTTGTCTGGAAGCGCTTCAGGAGAGGCATGAGAATGGGGTGCTGGGGCGCGAGAGGGAGTACAAATGCCCAATCGATGGATGAGGGTCGCAGAGGAGGGTTTGTACAAATAACCATGGCGACAGCACGGGCGGCAAACTGAGCGTGTTTCAATTATTTTGATGAGAAGATATACAGTAAACCGATGTTCATCCATTTCTTTTCAAGGGCAGTGCTGTTTTATTTGGAGGACACGCAGGGCCTGTGTCGATCCCTCGGATGCGGGCCGTCGAGTAGCGTGGCCGGGGGACCGCATATCTCCAAAGCCACGGTCAGTCGAGCTGGCCCAACCTCGACAATGCACGACCGGGAAAGCCAAGCCACGGCCACCTCCCGGGGCCACGAATCGCCCGCCATGTCCGTGTCGTCGGAGGATGAGGACGAGTACATATCGGACAACCAATCTACGGACTCGTCCGGCCACGAATCACCCCCGCAACCACTGTCGCAAAACTACTTCGCGCCGCCATTCTACGGTCGGCCACCGACTCCCCTGCCTCCATCGCCATCACTGACGTCCCTGCTGCGACCGTCGCGACCGACGACCCCCGATGCGTCCGACGACGAGAACATGGCGCCGGTGCCGCGCGCGGCGCCCAAGGTGCCGACATACGAATACTACGGCTTCGTGCTGTACCTTTTCAGCACGCTGACGTTCCTCATCTGGCTGCTCTGGAGCTACCTGCCGGCGCCCTTCCTGCACGGGCTGGGCATCTACTACTACCCGAACCGGTGGTGGGCGCTGGCGATTCCCGCCTTTCTTGTCATGACGCTGTGCTACATCTACGTGGCGCTGGCGTCGTACAACACGGAGATGCTGACGGTGCCGCTGGGCAGCGTCGAGACGATTGTCGACGGCGCGGGCAAGGTGGCGGTCATCGACTCAAAGGGCAGGCTGCGTGGCAGCAGTAAGCGGGAGCGGAAGCACGAGGGCAGCAAGAAGCTGCGGTGGAAGGAGATTTGGAGCGAGGGGACCGACGCGGTGATGGACATTCCGCTGGCGGGAGTGTGTGAGGTTCTGTACGGAGAGGGGCGGGAAGACGCCGCGTCTGACGATGGGACTTGATGTATGCTTGGTCAAATACGTCCGTCGAGGGCGAACTGGAGACACGGCACGGAGTTTGGGTTTTCTTTGACGGCTTGGACCATATTGGTCAGGGCGAGGTTAGCCTCGATGTATAGAGTAGGAGGCGAGTCCAAGCCGCATTTCAGCGAAGAGCCCCTGAAATACAAGGGTTACTCCGAGAGCTCTGATATCTTTTATACACTGATACCATATCAATTGAGCGATAATGCGAAATTCTAGCACTATGAGCAGAGCATCTCGACTCTGGGGTGCAGCGGATGTAAGGGCCGGGCGAATAGAAGGGATGGCGGCTATCCACCAACCCACACCCCACCGCAGCCTTGCTGCAAGGCGCTGGGTCGCCTACAAAATTTCTACAGAGCCGTTACCAGCAAAACCTTGCAAGCGTCCAACATCACCTCGACGCCGCCGCCGCCGCCGCCGCCACCGCCATGGACATTCTCAAAATACTGTCGCGCGGGACGAAGAAAACCTTCAAAGGCGCTCGGAATGGCGGCAATGCCGCAGTGAAGCTTCCTTCGGCGGGTACCAAGACGAACCCGCAGCTCTTCCACGACGAAGTTCGAGGCCACAAGAGGAAGCGCGACGGCGACTCGCCCGTCAAGCAGGCTGTCGTGGACCTTCCCGTGGTGGACTTTTTTGCGCCAAAGGATGAATCCGTCGTGCACCAGAAGTCTGAGGCGCGCAAGACCGAACGCGCCCCCAGCCCTGTCGCCGTGCCGGCCACGAAGTTGAGCGAGGACGAGTGTCGCCAACTCCTGCGCTCGCATCGCCTCAAGATAACCCTCCTGTCGAACAACAACGAGCAAAAGAAAGTCAAAAAGGCCAAGAAGAAGCAAAAGGCAGTCATCGAGCCGAAGAAGGACGAGAAGAAGCAACTGTTCCCACAGCCGCTGGACAATTTCGGCGATCTTCGCAGTACCTATGGCATCTCGCGCCGCATGTTCGAGAACCTCGTTGCCGAGGGCTACCGGGTGCCTACAGAAGTTCAACTGGGAAGCCTACCCCTGCTGCTCCGTCCCGAGATCGCCCTGGGTGATGAAGGGGAGGGGGTAGAAGACGGTGTAGACTTTTTGGCGGTTGCGCCAACGGGCAGTGGCAAAACAATCAGCTTCCTGATACCGGCGATCAACAACATCATGCGAAGAAGGGCACAAGAGAATCTACATGGGATCCACGAGCTTGAAGCCGTCATTGTGGCGCCAACCCGGGAGCTCGCGTATCAAATCGCCAACGAAGGCCACAAGCTTGCACAGGGGACCGGCCTCAAGATCGTCGGCATGAAGAAGGGCATGAGGCTTGCCGCTGAGCAGCAGGTGCTGGCTGAAGAAAGCTCTGAAGGCGAGTCAGATGAGGCAGACGAGGACGACCCTGCATCGGAGGATGACAAGGCCGCCACGAAGAAGCCAAAAGCGGTCACGAAGGCTGACATTCTGGTCACAACACCTCTTCTCCTGCTAAACTTTCTCACATCTGGACCGAGTGGCACGCACAATGTCCTCCCAACAGTCCGCGATCTGATCCTCGACGAGGCCGATGTCCTTCTCGACCCGCTGTTCCGCGAGCAGACCATTGGAATCTGGACGGCCTGCACCAACTCGAGTTTGCGAGCCTCTTGCTGGTCGGCGACCATGGGCTCTAACATCGAGTCTCTTGTCACTGCCCAGCTAAAGAAGAGGACTGATGCGTTGGGCATCGCACCGAAGCCGCTGATCAGATTGGTCGTTGGCTTGAAGGATACTGCGGTGCCAAATATTGTGCACAAACTCACTTATACGGCCAGCGAGCAGGGAAAGCTTCTGGCTCTTCGTCAGTTGTTGCACCCAACTTCGAGCGATGACTCGGGCCCGCCGCTTCGGCCGCCGTTCTTGGTTTTTACTCAGACCATCGACCGAGCCATTGCGTTGCACGAGGAGCTGAAATACGATATTCCTCTGGAGGCGGGCGGCCCGTCAAGAATAGCCGCTCTTCACAGCAGCCTGCCGGACCCTGCTCGGGCAGCGATTATGCGTAAATTCCGAGCCGGGGAGATTTGGGTGCTGATCACAACTGATGTCCTGGCCCGTGGCGTAGACTTTGCCGGCGTCAACGGAGTCGTCAACTACGACGTTCCCGGCTCCAGCGCCGCCTACGTCCACCGCGCGGGCCGAACTGGCCGGGCCGGTCGTGAAGGCGGCGTAGCCGTCACTTTCTACACCAAAGACGACATCCCCTTTGTCAAGACGGTCGCCAACGTCATCGCTGCGAGCGAGAAGCAGGCTGGCAAGACGGGGACTGACGCCGGCGTGCAGAAGTGGCTGCTCGACGCGTTGCCCAAGGTGGCCAAGGCGGACCGAAAGAAGCTTCGGCAGAGGGGCGTGGAGTCGCGACGGAGCGGGAGCACCGCCAAGATTACATCTCAGAGCGGATATGAGAGGCGCAAGGAGCACAATAGACAGGGCGCCATCGAAGGGAGCAAGAGGAGAAAGATGGAGGGCGACGAGCGTGTCGGCGATGACGATGATGGCGAGTGGGCAGGACTTGGGGATTAGATTGTGTCATGACAAACTTTTAGACGTCTGGGCAAAACCAGACACTTGCTTCAGCCGCCATGACGGTTCAGTGGGTGAGTCATGGAGTTGATGTTACGAATCATGAGAACCTCTTTCTCTGTCCTCAACGCGCAGAACTGAACAGCTGCTGCACCACCGCAAGTAATTTAAGCTATGACACTACTGTCGACTACCGATGCCTGACGAGTAAGGTGGGCTTGACCAGGTACAAATAGAGTTCGTCCGCCGCTTACCTGGTCTTCTCCCTATCACGAGTACGGTTACACGCCATGCCATGCAATTACTGGGCGGCTCGGCAAGATCCACCCGCCCGCGCCACACCGCCTCCCAGCCCAGGGGCGTTCTGAAGGCATTGCGTTCTTCCCGGCAGTTGTTCGTTTCGGAGCCACGTGTCTCGCAAGGAAGATGATACTCGTATGAGCGTCTGGGCTTCTGTGGCCATGGTGCTGCCGAAGTAGGTTCTCATGCCCCGCATTGTTGGCCGTATATTCCGCTGAAAGATAATGACAGGTCCTACTCAGTACTAGCACTTGTCAGAATATAGCGTCCGTTCTTTCGTTAGTTGATTGTTAAACTTGGGTTGAATCTTGGCCGAGTGTGGCTTGCTCTTTCCGCGTGGCTTGGGTCACTTTGGTAACCGTTTTCCTTGTGACGATGTATGACGGCCAAGAAGAGCTCGACAATCTGGAGATGTGGTTATCCGGCATGGACGACTGGTGCGAGGTATATTAGAAGCATTTGAAAACGTGGCTCGCCGCGATGAGAAGGGCAGGAGCAGAGATGGATAAGTCGAGCTTTTCGTCGGCACCACTATCAACATACATGGAGCAAAGCTGGGCGACAGGCCGGTTCTTTCTCAGCTACGCGGCGAGGAAGAGCTGGGCATTTGACGCAGTGTACTGGAACTACCTTGACGAGACGTTCTTTGGTGACCGAGAAAGCGGTGCTGCTGGGCATGACTTGTGGAGAACACGGCTTCATCTGCTAACTGGTGAGGAGCGAACTGCCATGGAGCCCTTCGTGGAGAGGAAGATGGCCGAGGCGAGGCAGAGACGGCTTGTTGATTGGGATCTAAAGGACGCAAAGGATAGTTTCTCTCAGCTGCTGTTCGACTGAAAACATCAAACAGCCATGGAGGACGCCCCTGCTTAGGATTTCTCGACCACAAAATGGTAGGATTGCTCAGATGTGACAGAGTCGCGCATAAAGGCAAGTCGAAGCGTCCAACTTCTTTTCGATCGCTGGCTGTGACCCTGCAAGGAGGGATCCTAGCTGTTAAGCTTGCAAAGGGTTAAGGTACAGTACTTTGCCTTTTGCTGGGGGTCGCTTATCATCCGCCAAAGCAGCCAGAGTTGGCTCTAACCTAAACTCTATCAACAAAAAATGGGAACGGTCATTTCGAACCCCCACTGTAGTTCAGATAGCACCTAATGGTGATATTGGGCCCCGCAGGGGAACACGGCGCATAAGGTAGGCAATGTCTTGGGCAAGGCCTGCTGCACGCTCATGTTAGTCCTGGCGGTGTAGCCGACAGCGTCCCACATGTCAAGATGCGCGCCCAGCGGCTGCTGAGAATGCCCAGAAATATCGCGCGATATGGTTGCGGACATTCCAAACGGTGGCTTTATCAGAGGGGAGGACCCTGAGGATGAGCTGTTGGCTGGGCACGCCAGCGCCAAGAGTGGTGGTCGTGGCCCCGGCATCTAGCGCCTGATCCTCCCTCTGGCCCGTTCCTCACGGCTTACACGCTCGCATCCCCGGCACGTCCAGGTACGGAGGGGATCAAAATTGTCACGCACTGGTGACAGGACAGGTTCCATCCAACTGCAGGCGATCTGATCTGAAACGTGCTCCGTCTCCCAGCATTGGACGACAGCTCGTGGTCGCTCCTGCAGGCATCTTTCCCAGTCGCCATGCTGACCTAAGAAATTGATGCAAGGACAACATCTCTTCTCTTCCTCGTCCAGCCTTTGCATCACCATGCCACGTTTCTTCTTGTTCCAGCACATGACTACGCGCATGTGCACAAGGGACCAAAGTTCACCCAAGGGACGAGAGA
Source organism: Tolypocladium pustulatum (assembly GCA_024340155.1). Classification (NCBI taxonomy): domain Eukaryota; kingdom Fungi; phylum Ascomycota; class Sordariomycetes; order Hypocreales; family Ophiocordycipitaceae; genus Tolypocladium; species Tolypocladium pustulatum. Next base: position 55,714 of record JALHBY010000096.1, read on the forward strand.
ATGAAACGACCGCCGCCCTTGGCGCAAGCTTGCCTCCAGCCTGTCCTGTCCGTCTTTTCGGTATCTGCCCCCAGCTTTGGCCCCCAGCTTGGTTCCCCAACCACCACGACTTAGCCTCCGTCTCAAGTTGAATGGTGCGCGGCAATTTGAGCGCATGGCCTGGGCTCTGCTGCCCTGGCAGAACCTTGTCAGCGGCGATGCACCCCTGCTGTTTCGACAAACTGGTAGTGCCGTCTACGAGGCGTCATTGGCCACTGGTGATATTGGTCCAGTGCGGCAGCGACACCAGCAATACGACCGCTAACGCTTCCTTGTACTATTCCAAGACCCCAGCAGCACGCTACCTTACCGGCTCGCCTGTCAAGTGTCTATGTGGGCTGTTGGCCGGCCCGCCAAGGGCAGTGCTTGGCGATGAGCCAGCCCCTTCTTCATTCCCCGTTCCTGCGCAAGGTGCTCGCAACGGGCGGTGGACCATGGGGGCCATGGGACCATGGCACGATGGATGATGGACCGTGTCGTAGTCCGTACTCCGTGCATGTGCGCAAGGTATGGGTTATGTATTGACGCCCATCCCCAGATGCCACCATGCCCGAGAAGTCTTGGGAGACTCCCTCTTCAGCGTTGTGCTCTGTCTTGTTCGGCGATTGTACTTTGTCCTTCCCTAGTGGAAGAGAACGGAATACATCTCCTGCCGCTCCTTTGTTGCTTTTCTGTCAAATACCCTGCATAACGGCCGACTTGTCCCTTTCTCCTGGGTTCGTGACGAGAGTTCTCGTCAAAGCTCCCTCAATATTCAGCAAATCTTGCTAAAGGCCGCTGCAACTCTGAGAACTCTGCCAAGACGAACATTTCGGCAGGAAAGAAAAGGAAGCCAACAGCAATGAAGCAAAATCCATTGTTGTTGCTCGCCTTCGCCGGCTGGGCTTCTGCCCTCACCCAGCAGTGCTCAGGCACAGCCACCAACGAGGGGGGAAACTGGTTCTGCGGCGAGGTCAGCCATATCCTCTACCAAGGCATCGAAGGCAAGGGCAGCTTCAAGGCTGTTACCAATATGGGGTCCGATGGACATTGCTCAACGGAGGACAAGCCGTACGGCGGGCCACTGGCCCCGTTGGATGAAGATGTGAGATTCCATCTCGTGTCCAAACCCGTCTTGATGCGTTGTGACGTATCATCTAACAATTATAGCTGTCAATCCATGTCCGCGGACCTTTCCAGCTGAAGGAAGCTGCCGTGTATAATCTAGCCTCCAAGAAGAAGCGCGATACGGTAGCCGCTCGTCATGTTCACGGCCGATCCTTCGGCCATCGGCACGTACATGAACAGCACAAGAAGGCAGAAATGGTCTACGCAACCATCAATGGCAAGGTCGTCTCATGGGAGAACAACTGGTCCGGCGGCGCTCCTACAAAGGCTGCTGCAGCTGACGCTCCTCCTTCCTCTCATCCTACACCTCCTCCTTCATCAAACCCGCCTCCTGCTTCCAAAGCTGCTGGCAGCCACTCCACTGCAGGCAAGCCTCCTCCCACCAAATCCGGTCCGTCTGACGGAGACTGGGATCGGGTTGCCTACTACAATGCCGAGACGAAGGAGGTTGAGAACATGATCTTCATGGGCAACTACGGCGGTGAGGGCTCTGGTGTCTTCGACACGTACGTATTTGGAACCGGTGTAATTCGAGACCAAAGACTGACGCGCAGTATCACAGCACGTGGGGAAACTCCCTTTCATACCTCAACGCCGAGGGCAACGGCGGCTCCAGCGAGCCGCAGACGCTAAAGGACGTCCTTATCCCTTCCAACAAGGAATTTTCCATCTTCAGCGCCGAAAAATGCGACGAGAGTTGCGGCTACGCTCGCGCCAAGAATGTTGCGTACAGTAAGTCATCCTCCGTCGTCTCTCATCGCTTTTCAAGCACCACAATGCTAACCTCCCAACTCCTTCAGAGGGCTTTGGTGGCGCCAACAAAATCTTTCTCTTTCGCTTCAAGATGCCTTTTGACGGCAACCGAGACTTCAACGGCGACATGCCCGCCCTCTGGGCCCTCAACGCACGCATCCCCCGCACAGGCCAGTACAGCGGTTGCAGCTGCTGGAAGTCCGGCTGCGGCGAGGCAGACATCTACGAGGTCCTCGCCAGCGGGGACACCAAGTGCAAGAGCACCTTTCACCTGGCCAACGGCGGCGGCAGCTCCGACTACTTCGACCGCCCCGTCGACAAATTCATCAAGATCGCTACCGTGTTCGACGAGTCGACGGCCAGCGTCTCGATTCATCTCCTTCCGGACAGCACGGACTTTTCCAAGGGCCTGGACGATGCTACGGTGCGAAAATGGATCCAGGGACCTCAAGACAAGAAGTTGTCCAGTCTTTTCGAGATGGCCTCGTGAGGGGACATGGATGAGAGATCGGAAAGCGCTGTCCAGGTTGGCAGGACTCGAATCGCAGGCGAGCAGACTGACTTTGGATTCTGACTTCTTTTGCTTATACCTCTTGTTGATTTGGCTGTTTCTCCAAATAGAATTGTGTCCTCGAGGACTGCTTGTCCATTGGCGCGGAAAGTCGATTTGTGCAATGGACTTGGTATTGTCGAATATGTTCAGAAGCTCCGTTGTGATGTACAAGTTATCTGCTAGTATACAATATGTCGATTGAGATGTAGTGCCACTTATAAGTCTTACATCTCTATCTATACACTGTCCTTCGAAGCGGCCTCTTTGTCAGCCGCCTTGTCGTCTGCGGATAATCCCACCACGTTGCGAAGCGTCCCAAAGCTCAGGCAGTCGCTGATCCTGTTGGCCCCGGAAAAGAGCATGACCAATCGCTCGACGCCGCAGCCCCATCCGCCCGTGGGCGGCAGTGCATAATCCAGCGCTCGAATGTAGCTCTGGTCCAGAGGGGACGTTTCCCATTCGTCCTGTTCAGCTTCCTCGGCCAGTGTTGACACAGACTCCTCCTCCGCTGGCTTGTTCTCGAAGCCGATTTCGCCGTTGGGCTTGTTGACGAGACTGCGATGCGCAGCTAGTTTGCGCTTTTGCTCCTCGGGGTCATTCTCCTCTTCGTACATGTTGGCAAGTTCCCTGCCGCCGACGAAAAGCTCCGCACGCGCGGATACTAATTGGTACGTCTTCTGACACAGGAAGCCTTTTGCCAGCGGAGACATGCATACAGGGTGGTTGGTGATGAACAGAGGTTCGTTGAACGACGCCGGTTCCAAATATATCGCGGCAAGACGGTCAAGAAGCTTAGGCAGGGAATTTGGCACCTCGCCAGGTATCCTGATTCCGGCAAGCTTCAAAACCGCAAGCAGCTCGGGTAAAGCACCTTCGGCGGTGAGCTTCGGGAAGCGAATCCCAATAGCCTCCTCCAGTCCCGGGATGAACTCAACCTGCTTGAAAGGCCGAACGAACCGGCTTAGATCGATGGAAGGCAGGGAAGTTAGTTGTGTGGATATCAATTCCTGCGAATGCTTGGCCAAGCTGTAAAGCAGCTCCTCGGTCTCGTTGATGAGGTCTTGCAAGTTGGTATAGGCGCTATAGAATTCACACATGGTGAACTCCGGGTTGTGCGTAGCATCGACGCCTTCGTTCCGAAACGCTGGGCCAATCTCAAAGACCTTGTCGACGCCACCAACGACGAGTCGCTTGAGCCACAGCTCCGGAGCTATCCGGAGAGCCAAATCTTTGTTGCGGAACTCCGTTGCCTGTGTGACGAACGGTCGGGCAACGGCTCCTCCCGCATTCTCGGCCAAAATGGGGGTCTGGAATTCGAGGAACCGCTTCGAGTGGAAATGGTCCCGCATGTGCTTGGTGATTTCGGCCCGTAGTCTGAGCACGTCAATCACCTCTCGATTGACGAGCATGTCCACATGGCGCTCTTGCATCCTCGTTTTTGCGTCGGTGAGCTTTTCAGGGATTTGCTCCATCGACGGCGACAAGAGTTCGGGGAGTTGCCGGGCCTCGAGAGTCGGCTCTCCGCTATTCGTACGAGTCGCAATGCCAGTGACCGCTGCAAACTCTGTCAGCCAACGGAAGGCCATTGGGGAAGCGCAGTAAGCCTACAGATGTGGTCGCCGACTTGTATTAAGTTCTTAAAAAGAGCAAATTTATGGATTCTTCTATTCTTTTCGGACACGCATTTGTTCTTGTTGATCATGATTTGCACTTTTTGGAACTCGTTTACGATGTCGAGGAAGATGAGCGACTTGCCGACGACCCGCTTGGATCGAATGCGGCCAGTAAGGGTGACACTCTCGTGCGAGAGCCTCTCATGGAAGTCCTCTAAGAACTCGGGGACGCTCTTCCGCAAAGCAGACGACTCCAGCCGAGGGTACGGATCGGGATAAAGCGAATCCTCGCTCTGCTGGTCTTCCCAAAGCTCATCCTGCCGGTGCTGCTTGAATGGCGACACGTTTCCGTGGCCTTCTTGCTCGCTGACGAACCTCGATTTCTTCGGAAGGTCACCAGGCGCCGTGGATAGAGCTCGAAGGGGAGCTCGGATTGGCACTGCCGGGTACAATCGTGCAGATGCAGGGCTACGTATCAAGCGTGAGCACCATTGTGTTGTCGAAGGCCGGCAAGCCAGCCGCAGACATCTAGTTGATCTCATGACGCCTGGGTGCACAATGTTAGCTAACCCTTCGAGTCGAGTTGAAATGCAGACTCTATAATGTGAGGACCAGGAGAAATCAGGAATTGGCAATGATATAATCACACACAGCATGCTGCGTCAATCGCAGCGGTTCTGAAGCGAGAAATGCAATTCATCACAATGACGCGTGCAAGGTGAAAACGAATGGAGGATTTGAGAAACTTACATTCATAGCGAGCAAGTGGAACAGGCGTTCCACATGCAGTTGCAGCTCGTGAAAGCTTGCGCAGGTGAGGGGAAAAAATAGCTGGAGAAGAGGAATCGCGATGGTGACGGTGTCCAACTTTTTTTCAGTCATGAGAAGCACCCCTGTTCAGCCACTCCCCCGCCAGTCGCATGCAGTGAATGCATGCGCTAAAGCAGGCAGAGGGAGAGGAACAACGTCAGCCTCGCCCGCCCAATTCAGTTCCGCTCGCGACGCTTGAGCTACTCGCGGGCGAATCTGACGAATCAGGCGAATCGCCAACCACCGACCACCAGGCTGGAAATTTGCTTCGACGCGACACCTCCTCGAGCAACTCCATCTCCAGCACGAGAGTTCAATCAACCGGGCCATTGACTGCTCGCTGCGATCGCCAAATACGCGCAACCATGGCTCAGCAGCCCCTGCCCACGTCGGCGCAGCCCACCGACATTTACGGCGGAGGTGCGTCGCCCGTCCTCACCTCCCTTGCGATGCGTCGCGATCCTCTCAGCTAACGGCCAGTCCAGATGAAGTCTCTGCTCTCGTCCTCGATCCTGGGTACTGCAACACACGCGCAGGCTTCGCAGGCGAAGACGTCCCCAAGTCGATACTCCCCTCGTTCTACGGCCACTTCACCAGCGACCCGGAGAGAGACGTCTTTGGCGACGAGTGCCTCATCCCCCGCGCCGACTTTGAGGTTCGCAACTATATGAACAAGGACAGCGTCGTCGAGGACTGGGATGTCGCGGCCAAGATCTGGGAACACATGTTGATTAAGCGTCTGCAACCCGAGCGACCGACACCGCCATCCAAGAACGGCTTGAACGACGATGCCAAGGAGCAGGACGGCGAGGGAGACGTGGCCATGGAGGAGGCCGAGGCCCAAGAAAAGCCACTGCAGGAAAACCCCCTTTTGATGACGGAGGCGCCATGGAACACGCCCAAGTCGCGAGAAAAGGCCATCGAGATCATCATGGAGAATTGGGGATGCCCTGCCTTTTGGCTGAGCCGCACACCGGTCCTTTCTGCTTTTGCTGCCGGAAAGGCGACCGCTCTGGTTCTTGATATCGGTGGCTCCAACACCTCGGTCACGGCCATCCACGACGGAATGGTCCTCAAGCGATCCATCCAGCGATCCCCCGTTGGCGGCCTGTGGCTGTCGTCTCAGCTCCGCAACATGTGGGAGACGTCCGAGCCCAAGGTCAACCTCGTCCCCACGTTCATGGTCGAGAACAAGACGCCTGTGGACGCCGGCATGCCCGCTCAGGCACGGTTGCGAAAGTTCCCATACCAGATCAGCGACTCCTTCCGCGCCTACGAAGACGAACGAGTCTTGACCGAGTTCAAAGAGTCGGTCGTGGAGGTGTGGCGTGGGCCAGGCCGGTACAGCGCACCAGGAAACGAAGACTACGTCAAGACACAGCCTGGCCGCGTGTTTGAGATGCCCGACGGCTACAACCAGATGTGGCGCGAGCAACGATTCAAGGCCACGGAAGGCATGTGGGACGAGAACGCGGGATACCCTGTGCCGGAATCCGAGCGCCTCACCAAGGCCCAGACGATCCCAGAGCTCGTCCGCGCGGCGCTTGGAGCCGTCGACGTGGACCTGCGCGGTAACCTGCTCGCCAACGTCGTTGTCACGGGCAGCACCAGTCTCATCAACGGATTCAACGACCGCCTCAACAACGAGCTGACGGCCATGTACCCCGGCTTGAAGGTCAAGATCCACGCTGCTGGCCTGACGAGCGAGCGGCGATTCGGCGCCTGGATCGGCGGCAGCATCCTAGCCAGTCTGGGCACCTTCCACCAGATGTGGATATCGCGAAAAGAATACGAGGAGAACGGCCCCGGCGTGGTCGAGAAGCGGTGCAAGTAAGCGAAGAAGCTTGAACGGCACGAAGGGAAGCTGGCGTACGGAGTCGGGAGAGATGGGCTTTTCATCTGCGATGAGGACTGGTAGGAACTTGACACGAGAACTAAGTCAGTGTAAGGTACCTATGTGTAGACTTGATTCAATTTCAAAAGTATAGGCATGTCCTGGTGCAAGGCTTAGGTATGTAAAATACTCTGAGGAAAATCACAAGTCTTGCTCGTCCTTATCCTTCTCGTCGGCTTCCGTCTCCTTCCCGGCCTGTGACTCTCTCTCGGCCCGCCTGACCTTGACCCATGCTCCCAACTCATTCCAAATCTTTTGCTTCTCTGCCGGTGACAGCGTCGCGGCGAGGCCGCTCGTGCTGCTCGCCACAAAGACCCTGGCACCCGGCCACTGGCCCTCGATGACGCCCATGTTTTCCTCGTCGTCTTGCCAGCCATAGCGAAACGCCTTGCCGACGGGCCGCCCGGAGTGGCGCACGCGCCAGATGCTCTCCCAGATGCTCTTTCCCACGATGCATATGGTCTCAGGCCGCCAAGTGCGAGCCTTTTCCTCGAGGAGCGCCACGCCGTCGTCCATTTCGCGGCGGCTGAGCTCGGCGCCGTTGCGGCTCGGGCGGGCGACGATGTTGGTATGGCCGAGCGAGTACAGTGCCGGCATCTGGCGGTCCTCCTCGGCGCGACATGGCCGGGGCGTGATGCCGCTGGAAAAGAGCAGCTTCCAGAAGAGGTTGGAGGGGTGGGCGTAGGCGTGCCCCGTGCGCGCCGTCTGGATGCCCGGGTTGAGGCCGACGAAGAGGACGAGCAGGTTGGGCGCGAGAGCGTCTGGCAGAAGGGGAAGGTGGGCGTAGGTCGATGGCGGAGCATAGCCAGCGCTGGGGCGCTTGCGTTTCCTGTTCTTGGTGGTCGCGGGAGAGGCTGGGGTTGAAGAGCGGTTGCGCGAGGTTGAGCCTTCTCGCGGAGATGACTGGGACGACTCGGCCGCGGCGACGGCGGTGTCGCCGATGGGTGAGGCGACGGCAGACGAGGTTGCACTCCGTCGTGGGTTTCGACGGGGCAGGACCTCGACGGCGCTGTACTTGAATTCGTCGAGCTGCAGCCGACCTGCGAACGTTGCCGGCTCGCGCGAGCCAGCTTCATTGTGTTCTTCCATCCGTTATGTTGGTCTGGAGCCGACGCCAGCGACGGCCGAGAGGAGAGAGGTCGGCGTTGGTGGTTCAGCTGATTCACTTCAGGGAAGTCGCAGCTTTTTATTCACGACAGAGGACAACGATGGCGGTAATGCTTTGGCGCCTCGTTCATATCAAGCCGAATTCGGAGTGAACTCGTTCACCGATTTTGTTCCCGCGACAAGCCTTCTGCATATTTGTATGCACAGTTTACCCGAGATGATGTATCAGGCCGGCGCAGAGATGCCATCAGGCAGAGCGAGTTGTGGCGCAAGGCGGTTTGGGATTGGGCATAGCAACAGCTCTCGCGAGCTGCTGGCCCTCATGCAGAATTGCCCTTGTGCCTTTCAGCGCTCAACACCATTCCCAACGCACTCATTGTTGCTAAGGTACTAACTACTCCGCAGAGTAATAAGTTCGCCTGGCCATCTCCAGAGCATCTAGGCTAAACGCAGGCAAAAGGGACAATAAACTGGGGTTGGTGCTATTTTGAGCGCGGCCCAATTTGCTGCGCCTCCAACCCTCTCCTCTCGCTTCAGCATCAGCCTTCCATCTCAGCCTCCGCCTCACCTGGCACGGCATCCATGCTCGCCATTTACAATGTCCAGTGACTCGGGCCCTCAGATTTAAGGCCCTGTTGGTTGCCCGGTGCAGGATCCACCCATGCAGCCGATCTCCCCGTACCGGTTGGCACGACGCCAACACCCGGCGTCGGATACGAGACGTTTTGGCGGTGTCTACGGATACTCGCAGCACTGATGTATCCCGCTTTGCCACCGCGATAGTTTGGAGTCGGCCGCGACGCGGCATCACGGCCACTCCTCACTGCTCGCGGTGAGATGATGATGCCAGAAGTTGAGGCTAGGCGACAGCAGAGAGCCGCGCCCTGACTAGAAGTTCAGCGCCCTAAACCTACTAGGGGAGGGGCGTCTGACCCTTGAAAAGCGCCCTGAGAGCTGCACCTGAACTGCTACCACCTCCAACGCAGATAGCGGCGGGGCTCCCTGACCCTGCCAACGAAGTGCAAGCCCCAGCCTTGGCTGGCGGGGCTTCGACGACGTCAGCCCGTTTCCAAACGTGGATCAGCACAAGTGTTTACTTATAACGAGCAGCCACAACCACCGGCGTCTTTCTGTCCTACTCTCTCCCCTTCTCCGAAAGCACCCATTTTCTTCGAGATACCCAGGTCTTTTCTCCGTAATTGACCACCGTCCAGCTCAAGCCTCCTCCATCGCCGTCCTTCCCCAACCCTTGCCCCACCCCACCACGCAACAGCGCCTCCTGAAAGCTCCCGCCATGGAAAAGGTCAAGGAACTCCTGCACGGTGCCACCAAGGCCTCGTCCGGGAGCCCTGCCGTGCCCTCTGCCGAGGCCCTCGCCGAGCTCCGGGAGCAGTACGCCAAGGTAGGCCAGGACCATGTCCTGACCTTTTACGACTCCCTCAGCAGCGACGAAAAGGGCGTCCTGTTCGAACAGCTCTCTGGCTTCGACCCGGCTCACATCAACGACGTCGCCACGCGAGCTCTCAAGCCGGCCGAGACGGAGCACACCCCTGACACTCTCGAGCCGCTGCCCGACTCCGCCACAGCCAGCATCCTTGACTCCGGCGCCGACGACATCAACAAGTGGTACGCCTCGGGCCTCGACCTCATCGGCCAGAACAAGGTGGCCGTTGTGCTCATGGCCGGCGGCCAGGGTACCCGTCTTGGCAGCTCCGCGCCCAAGGGCTGCTACGATATCGGTCTGCCCTCCCACAAGTCACTCTTCCAGATCCAGGCCGAGCGCATCCGCAAGATCGAAGAGCTGGCCGCCAAGAAGGCCGGTGGCAGCTCCGCCGTCGTGCCCTGGTATGTCATGACCAGCGGGCCGACGCGCGAGCCGACGCAGCAATTCTTCGAGGAGAACAAGTACTTTGGCCTCGACAGCGCCAACGTCAAGATCTTCGAACAGGGCGTCCTACCCTGCATCTCCAACGACGGCAAGATCCTACTCGAGACCAAGAGCAAGGTGGCCGTGGCACCCGACGGCAACGGCGGTATCTACCAGGCCCTAGTCCTATCCGGCGTCCTAGAAGACATGCGCAAGCGAGGTATCGAGCACATCCATGCTTACTGCGTCGATAACTGCCTTGTCAAGGTCGCCGACCCCGTCTTCATTGGATTCTCAGCCGCGCTGAACGTCGACATCGCCACCAAGGTCGTCCGCAAGCGCAACGCCACCGAGTCGGTCGGCCTGATCTTGTCCAAGAATGGCAAGCCAGACGTCGTCGAGTACTCAGAGATTGACAAGGCCACCGCCGAGGCCGAGGACCCTAAACAAGCCGGCCTTCTCAAGTTCCGCGCCGCCAACATCGTCAACCACTACTACTCTTTCCGCTTCCTCGAATCCATCCCTCAGTGGGCGCACAAGTTGCCACACCACATCGCCCGCAAGAAGATCCCCACGGTCGACCTCAAGTCTGGCGAAACAGTGAAGCCCGAGTCTCCCAACGGCATCAAGCTGGAGCAGTTCGTCTTCGACGTGTTCCCCTTGCTGTCGCTGGATAAGTTTGCCTGCATGGAGGTCCGCCGCGAGGATGAGTTCTCGCCTCTGAAGAACGCCCGGGGTAAGGGCGAGGACGACCCGGATACTAGCAAGCGCGATATCATGGCCCAGGGTCAACGCTGGGCAGAGGAGGCTGGCGCCATAGTCGTGGCCGACGGCGGCATTGAGATGTCACCCCTCATCAGCTACGTAAGTAATTCCACCGTCATGCATGCCTGCTTTGATGCTAACATCAACCTCACAGGGCGGCGAGGGCCTCGAGAAGCTCAAAAACGCCACCATCACTGCTCCTGCTGTACTGGAGCGTGAGGAAAAGTGATTTTGAGAAGGAGTATTTTGTGACGATTATTACTGTCATTGGGCGTTTACTGCACGGGTGCAAGAAGGACGAACATTGTTTTTTGCATACGGAGTATAGCCAGCTAAAGCTGCACCCGAGACGGTCGGCGAGCGAGGGTACACGGCATGGGTTCGCACATTAGATGGAGCGTGATAGTCGTGGGCAAGAGCACACTAATACGGTGAACTCTACTGTACAACACGAGCATATTGATACTGCGAGTGAACCTGTGTCTTTCTGCAGGATCTACGTGACTTGTAATCAAAAGCCGTCTTCTCTATATGCTGCATCTAAATGCCTCTATGTCTTTGCTTCTCACTCCATGTCCCCTGTTAGTCCTCCTGCTCAACGAGGAACTTTTCCGCCTCGAGAGCAGCCATGCATCCAGTACCTACGAGCTTGTTAGCGACCACGAGTCAAGACTCTGTTGAAGTGAGGGGAAACGTACCAGCGCTGGTAATGGCCTGGCGATAGCGCTTGTCCTGCACGTCACCCGCCGCGAAAACGCCGTCAATGCTCGTCTGCGTGGTGCCGGGGATGGTCTTGATGTAGCCATCCTCGTCCATGTCGACCTGGCCCTTGACGAGCGACGTGGCCGGGTCGTGGCCGATGGCGTAGAACAGACCGTTGGCCTCGACGACCTCGTCCTTGCCGGTGACGCTGTCGCGCACGACGAGGTGGCTCATGAGGCCGTCGGGCCCGCCGCGCACCTCGGTGGCGTGGCTGTTGAAGCGCACCGTGACCTTCTTGTTGGCGAGGAGGCGCGTCGCCATGGTCTTGCTGGCGCGGAGGACGTCGCGGCGCACGAGGACGGTGACGTGGGAGCCGTACTTTGTCAGGAACGTGGCCTCCTCGGCGGCCGAGTCACCGCCGCCGATGACGAAGAGCGGCTTGTTGCGGAAGATGGGCACGGCGCCGTCGCACACGGCGCAGGCCGAGATGCCGTTCTGCCAGTACTTGTCCTCGCCGGGGAGGTTGAGGCGGCGGGCCGAGGCGCCCGTGGCGACGATGACGGCGTCGGCCGTGTGCGTCTCGTCCGGGTTGAACTCGGTGCTGTACTTGAAGGGCCGCGACGAGAGGTCGAGCTTGGTGACGGTGTCGGTGACGATCTCCGTGCCGAAGCGCTCCGACTGGGCGCGCATGTTGTCCTGCAAGCACTGCGTGTCAGCGGCCTGCAGAGGTGCGTGGGCGTTGGAGACGGAGGGCGCTCACCATCAGCTCCTGGCCCATGATGCCCTTGGGGAAGCCCGGGTAGTTTTCCACCTCGGTCGTGGTCGTCAACTGGCCGCCGGCCGCCGTGCCGTTGGCCATGAAGCCCTCGTACAGGACGGCTGATGACTGGATTAGCTTCACCATCACTTGGTCTTGAATGCAGAAAGACTTACGCTTCAGTTCCGCTCTAGCCAGGTACACGGCTGCGGTATGGGCCGCGGGCCCAGACCCGATGACTGCACCCGTCAGTATTCGTTGTCCCTCCCCGTCTCCACGATTCCAGGCGAGGCAGCGACGTACTGACAACCTTGCTATGCATCCTCCTTACTCCGAGCTCCTTTGGCGGCACGCTGGTCTTCTGGAACGCCGTCGCCGTAGCCGCAATCGACAGCCCAGCACTCGATCTGAGCGTCCGCGCGAAGCGTGAGGCGAACAGTTTGGCGGCTTTTGTTGCCTACGTCGTTTCGTACGGATGCGCGTATGAGGTTTGCGCCGGTTCGTCGGTTCGTGTATGTCGAGTGGTTTGGGGCGTTTTAGAATCCTCGCGATGTCGCAATGGCGTGGCGGGGCGCTCAGGAGGAAAAACGGAGCGCGACGGCAGTGTGAGCCAACGCGGCAATTGCGCTACGCCGACGACTAGTTATATGGCCAACCTCAACGCCACGTCTTGCCGAGGGCCCTGGAATTATGGATGTCGATTTCTAAGCTGCCGGTTGGTGGAGCCCTTGGCCAATTTGGAATACATTTTTCGCAACTACGAGTGACGGAGACGGTCGTCGTGATCGGTTGCGCCATCGGACGTCGCCTCTTCCGTTGGCTAAGCCCATCAAGACGGCGGATGATTGATGTTGATGTCGCGGCTCGCGGTACATTGGGAACATGCAAGAGCTTATTCATTCTCGTTGATTCTACCGATATCCAAGTCCTTTGCATCATGGCCTTGACCTGTACTTTAGTGTCGTACTCGCTGGCGGTATTGTAGTGCTTGTTCGGGCCATCGCACCGCAACTACAGTAGAAGTCGCATGTCCTCGGTTCGTCGGTATCATCCAAAGGCTGCAAGTCGCATCACACATGTCTGCATCGTACTACCTCTGTCCCTCGTCCGCGCCGATGCTCCCGTCCCGCTTTCCGAACCTCGCGCCGAGACCCCCAAAGTCCTTCTTGAAGAACTTGCCAAAGTTGCGCAGGTTTTCGTTGATGGTGGCCTTTTCTGAGCCGCTCGGCCCTCCGCGATCCGTCCCGCTGCTTGTGCCGATATCCCGCGCCGCGCTGAGCAGCTTCTCCCCCAGCGATCCAGCATCGAAGCGCGTCGTTGCCGACGCCGCGCTCAGCGCCGCCGTCGGATTCATCACACCGAGCCCTGTGCCGACGCCGCTGCTGCTGCCCAGGCTGGAGCCTGCCATCAGCGGCGTCAGTAGCGGGGAACTCTGCACCAGCTTCTCGTTGGCGCTGCCCTCTCGGTGGATGCCGAAGAGCTCAATGAGATGAGCCTGGTCTTGCTTGCGCACTCCCTTGAGTTCCAGGATCTTCTTGAAATTGGTGTCGGAGCGGTCCCCTATGTGGATGAGGTAGGCTTGTACGAGTCCTTCTGGCGGCGATGCCCGCACTTGCAGTGTCTTGAGGAGCGGGTCCATCCGGTTCATTGAGTGCTCAACTCGCCGCACGAAGCCCGACGCGGGCGGCTGCTGGTTTGGGGACGGGTTGTGGAGTGTCATCAAGCCTCCGAATGATTTGGTGAGAGCATACTTGTCCACGAGCATCTGTACAACAATGTTAGCAGCTATCCTCTTAGACTGCCATGCCTGGAGACTTTACCTGTTGGGCGCCGACCTCCGAAATAGGCCGACACTGCACAATACTGTTGATGTAGCCCGTTGCCAGATGTTCCACAAGATTGTCGCAGAAGGCTCTCGCGTATTGCTGCTTCGCCACCACGCCCAGAATCTCCTCCGTCTTGACGTTGACAAGCCGCACTAGCTCTCCCACATACGAGCTCTGGTCGCCCGCGCTGTCCATGGTGCTCCAGTTGGTGTTCTTCATCTCTCGCCAGATGCCTTCGCAGTCCAACTCCACGATGTGCACCAGTGCCAGCACCGCTGCACTTGCCACTCCCAAGAAGGCGTCCGACTGCGACGATAGGTCAACCGTGGGCACGAGGTCATTATCAATGCGCTTCTTGATGCTCTCCTCCAGTTGACTCGTGTTGAGATGCCAAAAGTCGGCCGTATTTAGAACTAACACGGCGTCTTGGACAGACGGACCGTGCTGTCCGCCGGCCTGCAGCTTATGAAGCAGCACTTGTTGCGCGTACTCGTCCAGATATTTGGCCAGCGTCTTGGACAGGTCCAACAGGCGCTCGCTGGTAGACAGCTTTGCGCATTGCGACAGCGTGAGCTTGTAGAAATGGAACAGCTCAATAGCAGACGTCATAACAGCCTGTGGTGAGAATTCCTCGTCGGCTGGAATGGGCCGTTGGTTGCGGTATTTGGGTATCATAGCCGCCAGCTGCCTGTCCTGAGATTCCACCCACAGGCTGAGGTACGGTTCAAAGGCAACAGAGATGAGGCCATTAAAGCTGTGTGTCTTCTCCTCTGCCGAGCTTAGTGTGTCGATGCTTGCCCGCGGCTCATTCGAGAAGCGCTTCTCCAAGCTCTGCTCAAAGTCCAAGGTTTCTTGCAAGCAGCTAAGTAGCAGATTGACATCGACTTTGTTGCCGTCCACGCGGCGCATGCTTCGCTCCAGGATTCCCCTGAAGTCATCGCGCGTCCCGTCGCAAAAGGCCGTTGCCAGCAGTTCGCTCACTCGCCAGTGGGGAGGGAAGATCACGGCATGTTCGTCTTCGTGCGTCTTCACCGTTCGCTTGAACCACGAGTATCGTCGCCCGATGTTGTCCAGACTTCCCGCCTCATCATTGCCGCGGAAGACCTGACGATATTCCCGCAGCTCAGTGTTGATGTACCAGTTGATAAGTCGGGACTTGGCCGAGTCTCCCAAGGCGTCCATTACATGGCAAGCCTCCACCAGGACGCCCTTCTTGGCTGCCACCTCACCTTTGGCGAAAGCCATTTCAAAATCCTCGCAGACCTGCTCCAGCAGCTCGCGCTGCAGCTCCGAGACCTCGCGGCTCAGCGTCGCAATCTGCTCGATGCTCCTGTAGCTATTGAAATGCTTCATCAGCTGTAGAACTGCCTGTAGCAGGCCAGCGCACTCCCGGTATTGCCGCGTCCTCGCCAGTCCCCTGAGCTGCTCGTACGCCGTCGTCAGCATCTGCAGACGCTTCAAGGCCGTCATGCTGAGCGTAAGATTGCGCTTCGTGCCGTCCAGCCGCTTGATGTCCGCCGTCATCGAAGTGATGTTCTGCTCCGTCTCTATCGCGCGCGACCGCACCGTCTCGATCTTGCGAAACAGCTGTGCGAGCTCTGTCTGGGCTGACTGCATCCGCTCGAGGCTCGAATCGGGCTTGTAGGCTTGCGCCAGCTCGATGGTGTCGACTTCGTGGGACAGCTCATTCTGGCGAGCCCTCAGAGTCTGCGAGACTTGGCTTATTGTCGATACGGTCGACGGATGGGAGAAGAGCAGATTCAAATGGACCATGGGATCATAATCGACTGTTTCCGAAGGTTAGTCGCAACAGCTCGGCTCGCGACAAGAAGGGCCTTTACCTGCGTCCAAGGACGGAGCCTCCCCCAGGCCCCCATTCATAGTCTCAGACGGGAACGAGCCGAATCCAGCCGTGCAGAGGCTCTATACTCGCAATGTGCGGCTGCTGCTGCTAATCGTAAATGATGCTCCCCGCTGTTGGTTGCGAACTCATGGCTACCTTACCTTACCTGGACCTTGATGGCGCACCTGTCATCTTGCCCCAAGCGTCGGCCACGTAAAGTGGGTCTCGCGATGGCGCATTGTTATCAAATGCACCCCTGGCCTACCCTGCACATAAACCCCTCTGGTAGGGATATTTACGCCAACATGAGTGGAATTTCTGCTCTTTGGCTTTCGCAAAGGAGCCTCTGCATGGGTGAGCTGGGTGTGGTAAGTGACTAGGTACGTGGATACGGCAAAGCGAGGCGAGGTCTGAAGACAAGACGCTTAACTGGGAGCGGTACATGTAATGGCACTGAGCTTAATAGGGCTGATAGGCTCATACCTAAGGTCTGGGCTTCTAACGTTCGAGCAGTAGCGCTTGCGACATTGCTTGGGTATGCATGTGACCAGCTCCGAGGAGACCCGTGCCCAGTTAAAAGTACCGTACATCAGACCCAATGCTTCAAGCGTTCGTCCTGGCCTTGAGGAGTTATCGGGGTGGTAACGACGAGCCGAACGCACAGGTAGACGGACAAGACAATGGGGAAAGACGACGTTCGTTTCTCTGAATGTCTTGAATGGTTCATTATGTATGCCCTCCACGATCTTCTTCGCGTCGCGAGCGTGAGACCGTAGAGAAAGAATTCATACTTCGATGGATAAGATATACATCGTGGCAGCAGGCAATAGTATAACCTACCCATCCTTTTGTCGTGGGGACATTCTTAGACATCCTGAGGTGACGAAGATACCTTTGTTCGTTGCAACGCTACTAATGCTGCTTTAGCCTGCCTGCTTCGCTGTGTCTCTGCCAGCGAGGCACTCCAAACATCATTACTCATCCGGGGCCCTGTCCATTTCCAGGCTCTCCTTCTCCCTGGCTGCACTGTCTTTGCCCTTCTTCTTGATAGAAGACATGGAGAAGCGCCAAGAGCTCATCCTTCCCCCTTCCCTGCTCTCCTTTGACTTGGAGGGGCCCAGGGACGGGCTGCTGGCCATACTGTCGTAACTGCGCCCCAGCACCGCAACGTCCTCCCCGAGATCGTCCAAATCGCCAATACTCGACCGATGCTCAGCCGACATGTTCTTGTCCGAGTTTGTGGAGCTGCTCGGGCCCTTCTTAAATAGACTCGAGTCCTTCCCCAACCTCGAAGACAGACTGAACTTGCTGGAGCTCCCTTTCCGGAACAGCTTTCTAACCACGTTCTCGGGGTCCTTCAGGTTCGAGGTAGAGGCGGAGTTAATGTCCGAAGTAGCGTTCGACACCGTGGGATCCAGCTGCAGTGACTCATGCGACTCGGATACTGAGGTTTGGGTATGGACAGAGAATGCGTCTCGCGATACGCGTGAGTCCGAGGGCGAATCGTCCAGGCTCGACAGCAGCTCGATGCTCGGAGTTGTAGTTGTCACGTGTATACTCTTGGCCTTCTCTTCCTTGATCTTGTCCTTGCCTCGGTCCTTGTCCTTTCCCTTGGCCTTTTCCCTATCTGCTCCAACGTCCTTATCCTTGTCCCTATCCTTCCTAAAGATGTGTCCCATGAACGTAGGGGCGGCGGGATTGAGGCGCTGGTTCATCGATTTGGAAATGCCTGGTGGGCGTGACCCGATGACTCCAACTTGGCTCGGCAGGGTTTCCGGGTTCAGCAAGTCTTCTTCGCCTAAAATCTCGTCATCCGCGGACGCCAGAGTAGTCGTCAAGGGGTTGGAGCCCTGGAGTGACGGCCGTCTAGAGCCATTGCGAGACGGCCATCGGCCATCGCTGGGAGACCAGAGGCGATTCTTGCCCAGTCCCAGATTATCTCCCGGGGCTCCCCATATCGACCCACTATCTGTCGACGGCCGTGGAAGGTCCGTCGACGCAATCGATGCGGGCCTAGAAAGCCTGCGATCTCGTTCCGAGAGGACAGCGGTTGGTGAGCCCTTGAGCGGGTTCAGTCGCAGGGCTGAGAATGGATTGGACGGTCCAACGTGGCCCGAAGAGACATTATCGGGCCCCATGGAGTTGCGGCTCATCCAGGACGAAAAGTTGAGCCGACGCCGGCTTGCCAGCACCTCGCCCTCGTCGGTTGCAGTAGGGAAAGATTGGCTCTGTCCCGGCTTCAGGCTGCCAATTGGAGGACCAGCCTCGTCTGACGTTTTTGCCCCTCGGCCACGCTGAAAAGTTGAAAGGAAGCTGGCGATCTTATGGCCAGTGGCGGGTGGCGCAGCGGGCGACGAGTTCATGTGAAGTGAGTTTCTGTCGCTGTTGTCGGTATACTGGGGGAAAGGCAGGTTGTGAGCAGAACCATGTGGGCTCGAGAAAACGTTGAAAGACATAATGGAGGAAGCCGGGGATTGGGGGCCCTCTTCGCCAGCGGTAATAGGCTCTGGTAAGAAAGGGCTCTGCTGCTCCATCGTGTCCGCCTCCTCACTCTCTTCGAAGATGTTAGATGGTAGGAGGGTCTGGGCGGAGGGACTCAAGGGTCCACCAGCCGCCTTAAGGTCGGCTTCCGTCTGCAGCTCATGGGTACCGTCCGCTGTCATCTCCATGAACAGGCCGGGGGCGAAGCCGATGCTACCGAACCC
This sequence comes from Tolypocladium pustulatum, assembly GCA_024340155.1. Lineage (NCBI taxonomy): Eukaryota > Fungi > Ascomycota > Sordariomycetes > Hypocreales > Ophiocordycipitaceae > Tolypocladium > Tolypocladium pustulatum. Next base: position 74,055 of record JALHBY010000096.1, read on the forward strand.
CGTTGTCCCTTGAAAGTTGGGTTCTGCAGGAGGTAACCTGTCCGGCGAGGGCAGATTTGCGTTTGGCAGCGAATTGCTGTGGTGGCTCAGGCGCTTGGGTTGAACTGTCGGCGATGAATCAAATTCCAAGCTTGTAGAGCCGGGCTGGTTGTAGAAGGCAAGGCCGCCATGCTGCTGCATGCTTAGCGGCTCACTAAGAGCACGAATTTGTTGGCCCAGAATATGCCCGTTCTTAGTCTCGGCAACCAGTCGGTTGTGGACGTCCCTCCGTTTGAACTCCCACTCTCGACGAAGTCTCAAGTCTTCTTCCTTCCACGGCTCGTCTTCCGCGCCAGGCAGTTGCTCTCTCGTTGCTTTGAGATCCTGGAGCTGCTTCCCCTTGTCCTTCAGTTCCGCCTCGAGCGTGGCGCAGTTGTTTTGAAGCTCAGCATTGTCTTCATCCAGCTTGTCGACGTCGCGGTCCCGGCTTTGTGCGAGCTCTGCCTTTTGGGCTTGGAAGCCTTCGCGCTCCCTCTTCATCCTTCCCGTCTCGTTGTCGAACTTTGCGATGCTGTCTCGGATCTTGGTCTTCTTAGTCTCCTTGTCCTTTAACTGCTGTTCCTTTTTCGCTCGCTCCTTCTCCGCGACGCGCATCTGCTCCATCGTTGTTCGTATCATGGCTTTCAATTGCGTTGTCTGCTCTTCCTTCTCCTTGACAATCTGCCTCTTGCGATCCTTATCCCTTTTCAATTCCTCCTCTTGCTGCTGAGATTCTAATTCGTCCTTGGCGTAGAGGGCGAGCGTGTCGTCAATTTCTTTCCGAATCCCCTCAAACTTTTCGTTGAGCTCAGCCAAAGACATTTCTGGCTCGGCAAACGCAGGCGGCCTTATTTGCGGCTGATCAGCACTCGCAACTGAAGGTGAATGTCGACGGTTGACCGTGTTTCGACGCTGGCCGGCGACAGGGACAACAGATTCACGGGGCGCCGCGGGGTTATTGTCCAGCACCGGTGCGGCCTCCACTGCGGGCAACGAGGATGAAAGCTTGTCGGAGTTGTCGCTCTCGTCGCCGTTTCCACGCGGGTGATCAGGGTCGACGAAACTCGTGGGTAGTCGTGAGTTGCCGAGCTGAGGTCGTCCATCTTTACCGAACGTCCGAAGCCGTATGAAAGGACTGCCAGCGCGAAAATTATTCGGCCCGACGGCGACGACTCTTAGATTGTAGAAATGGTTCGGCTTCAATCCGGTAACGGTGATGGCGGTTTCGTTGCCCGGCGAATCTCCCACTGTGAAGATGAAACTGTCAGACCTTTTGTGCCCCAAACGCGTATTCGCTAGCCATAGCTGGGCAATGCCATATGTACTAACCGTGTACGCCATTCACTTGTATCAAATACTTTTGTACGGGTCGATTCGGGGCGGGCCTAGTCCAGCTGAGGGTCGCGGAATCGGCTCTGATGCCGGCGAGACATACATCGGGGACTTGGGGAATATCGACGCCAAGGATGCTGACTAGTTCTGGAACAGGCTTCCAGAGCGTCTGCCATGAGCGATGGAGTAGCCTTGAGACAAAGTGAGCGAGCGGTCAGAAGGGGGCAACCAGGACAGCCCTGGCAACAGCAATTCTTTCCAAGCCATGCCAGACGAAGCCACACGAGCGTAGAGAAGGGCGGCTCACCAGACAATGGCGCCGAGCGTCAGAGCCATCTTGAACTGCTGGACTGGCGTGGCATTGGTGACGGAGTAGTAGGAGGATTCGCACAGGCGCAGAGCGGCCTTTCGATAGTCGAGGAGAACGGCGAAGCTCGTGACGCCGGCGTGAGCTTTGGCAGAGCCCGGGTTGGCTGAGCGGCGGTTAAGGAACCACCAGGAGCCGAAGATGCTGACACAAATGACGGTCAGGGTCGGGAGCTCCCATGACATGTTCTCAGCTCTCGCAGCGCTGCCAAAAGGAGGGCGGGGAGAGGGGAACGACAGGACGAGAGGAGCAAGTGCCGGGCCTGGTCGTGGGATGCCGGTAGATGGCAAGCTTGGAGAAGGGAAAAGCCTGGATAGGATGGGATGGGACGTGGATGGCAGGGCTGGGCTTGTTGGAGATGGAGGTGTGCCCCCCAGTAAATGCGGCAAATCGATTGGCGGGCGCTAGACGGCCAGCGGCAGCGCGTGTTAGTGCCTGCCCCCAGTACAGTGCCGGCGAAGATACGGGTGAAATGCACTGAGACGGCTGGCGGGATGATTGCCCGTGCAAGGCCTTCGACTGGTTGCCTAATGTCCGTAGCAGACGGACATCACACAGTTACTCTCGAAATGCATCGCGAACAGTCGCCTCAGTCCGTGACCGGTGCGGTTTTCTGGGGAGGAGGCTGATGCCATTGCGGGCGCTAGGCCCCCTCTCAGCAGCAGGCGGACAAGACGCCAGCAGGACGCTCTCAGTGGATGATGCAACGAGACAGATTTTGCAGCAGTCGCTGCTCTGCTCGGCTTGCATACCTGTCTAAGGTAACAACGCAAATGAATACTACTAGATCAATGCGTGTATGACAAGTGTGAGTGAATGGAAGCCAGCGAGGGTGGAGGCGATGGAATTCAGCGGCCTGCTTCCTTACTTTGGCACGAATGGATGTGAGAGGTAGGGTGGAGATGTTGCAATCAACATGTTGGCCATGTATACGGCCCTATCGATATTGCTAATACGATGGCTGTTGTGAGTCTTGCCAGATGCAGCCGCCAAGAAGGCGAACCGTTTTCCCCCTAGACGGACGAAGCTGTCACAGGCATGAAATTCTCCGTGCTCCATAGCTGCACATGCCCAAAGGGAAAAAAAGCCATCCTTTTCGCTGTGGCGCCCCCTCGATCGCCTCTCACATTAGCGCCCGCAAGCCTGGGAGGCTCCCGCTTTGAGGCACTCGTCCGATCCAACCCAGGTGCATGATTTCATCGGCCGCCGTGTGATTGGCGTTGGAGGCAGAAAATCCACTTTGCGACGGCGATGCAGACCTGACAATGCGCAGCGAACTGAAGCCATCCTTGCGATGCCGGCGCCTCGAGATGGAAAAGGATTCTGACAAGTTCGACGCAGGGTCTGTAGCCGGGCGATGACATCAATTACACAAGGCAACCAGCGCTGGACCATTGGCCCGAAGGCTCGTCAGTGGTTTCTGGGTCGGCGGCTTTGTGGCCCTGGAAGGACGCTGCAGCAAGGATTGGGCGATGGGGCTGGCCGCCATCATCCGCACATGACGGCTTGGACCGCGGTCCGACAGCGCCAAGTCGCTGGCACTTTGCAGTACTCCGGGCCCGTCGCCGCCAGGCGCTGGTGGGACGTTAGGAGGGCGCGACAGCGGCTGGGGCAAGGTACCGCGGGCGTCAGTGTACCTCCGCCCACTGAGGCCTGACACCTGACGCGGCGCCGTGGGATTTCTGCAGGGGAAGGAGTGAATCATGTGCTGCCGGCGCCGCTTTGTTGGACCCATCCGCGGCTTTTGGCTCGCTCAACAACCACTCCACCTCATTCATCATCATCGCCAATTCCCTCCCACCAGCAGGCAGCCTCTTTGCACCTCACCTCACCCACCTCACATCCTCTCCCCTCGCCCAACCTCATCCTGCGCCGCCTTGCCCTACCCCGTGTGTTTATACTCTCCGTTGCTCAACCCTTCTGCTTCGAACCCAAGCGTTGCTTCTTCCAGCCTCTGTGATTTCGCCCCGTCTGCTCCTCGTGTAAGCTCCGAAGCTAGCTGCATCCCCGCCACCCAAGGCCTTGCAGTCGCATACCTATCCCGCAAGCCCACCCAACCTCCCTTCCAGCACCCGACCAGACGCAAAAATCGAACGAAGCATCGCAAAGCGAGCGGCAGCTCTACATTTCCTACGCCAGCGTCCTCATCCCAAGGATCCGTCGAGTATACCGTATTCAGCAGGCTCGTCCTCGGCGCTGCCAACATAGCGCAAGCGCAACGGCCCAGGACAATGCAGTACGTCCGCAACCTCAGCGACTCGGTCTCGACGGCATGGAATTCCATCAATCCGGCCACGCTTAGCGGCGCCATCGATGTCATCGTTGTAGAACACGAAGACGGTTCGCTGTCCTGCTCCCCCTTCCACGTCCGCTTTGGCAAGTTCTCCTTGCTGCGGCCCTCCGATAAGAAGGTCGAGTTCAGGGTCAATGGCGTCAAGCAAGAACACTCGATGAAGTTGGGTGAAGGCGGCGAAGCCTTTTTCGTTTTCGAAACCACCGACAACATTCCCGAGTCTTTGCAGACGTCACCGCTCGTATCACCCGCAAACAGCCCGCCATTGGAGCCGGAGCATTCGGCATCTGGGCTCCAGGATCCCGAACCCCTCGAGCTGGATGACAATTCGCGCAGACCTCGTCGCCCCCCACCTGCCGTCATCCACACCCAGCGGGAAGAGAATGGTATGCCCGGACATCTCTGCCCATGGTGAACTTTCGTTCTGACAATGCTCTAGGCATGATAACTCCTTTATCGGCTTCTCCGACTCAGACGAAAGCTCGACCCGCTTCCGGCGACTGGTCCTCGGCTTTGATGCGACCGCACAGCGACGATGTCCTTCGACAATCTGCTCGCGCGTCAGAACGCGACGATGCCGGGGCAACGAAAGGCGTAAGCACTGACGTGTCGGACAGGTCAGGGAGCCCCCAGCCGTTGCCAACCAAGGAAGCCATCGAACGCGCCGTTGCCCTTTCGAAAGGGCTATCTGCCGTCAATATCCCTACCGAAGTTACAGAGTCTGGAGATCTGATGTTGGACATGACTGGCTTCAAGAATAGCGAAGAAGACATGCTTCGAGCCGAGGTTCTTGCCAGGAAAATCTTCTCCGAAGAGCTTGATGGCAATTACGATATTGGCGCCCTCTTTGGGTTTGACGAGGAGGGAAATCTGTGGATCTACAGCAGCGAGGAGGCCAAGCAGGCAGCGATGAACAAAACGATAGAATCGTCTCTGGAATCTCACCGACGCACGGTGGCAGCCGATGCTGTCTCCGACCCGGGGTACCAGAGCGACGGCAGTGATGTCACTGCTGGCCCGCACGTCCCATCGCATCGACGCTCAGAGTCTGACGCAGGTCCTTCGGGCCTGCGGACGCCTCCCAGAACGCCACCCGGGGCAGGAGATCCAAACAGAAACTATGCCAAGACTTTGCGACTGACTAGCGATCAGTTGAAGGAATTGGAGTTGAAAGCAGGTGAAAATTCCATGAGTTTCACAGTCAACCGAGCAACTTGCTCTGCGAACATGTATCTCTGGAAAGAAGAGACTCCGGTGGTTATTTCGGATATCGATGGCACCATTACCAAGTCAGACGCCTTGGGCCACGTCCTGAATATGATCGGCCGAGACTGGACCCACTCGGGCGTCGCGAAGCTATACAGTGATATTTCCTTGAACGGATATAATATCATGTATCTGACCTCTCGGTCGGTTGGTCAGGCCGACACCACCAGAGCCTACCTCAAGGGCATCGTCCAAGACCGCTACAAGATGCCTCCTGGGCCTACGATTTTGTCTCCAGACCGGACGATGGCGGCCCTTCGTCGAGAAGTATACTTGCGCAAACCACACGTCTTCAAGATGGCCACTCTTCGGGATATTCGCAACCTCTATGGCCCCGATCATACCTGCTTCTACGCTGGTTTTGGCAACCGTCTTACAGATCAAATTTCTTACAGAACCGTCGACGTGCCCAGAACCAGAATTTTCACCATCAACTCAAACTCCGAGGTGTCTCTTGATCTGTTGAGCCTTAACAAGCTAAAGATGAGCTACGTCAATATTAACGAAGTTGTGGACCATTACTTTCCACCGGTTGCGACGCTGGTCAAGGGAGGCGGCGAGGACTACACGGACTTCAAGTACTGGAGAGATGACCCTCTGGATCTGGATGAGTTTTCGGCAAGTGACAGCGACGAGCCAGATGTCCCGGCAGATCAGGCTAGCACATACTCCGAGGACGACGACGAGGAAATTGGGGACGGGCTTGCAGATAGCTACATGTCGCACGGATCGGTTGAAGATATCGGCGAGGAGCGAATGACGAACTCGATGGAAAGCATCGACGACGACGGACATGACGAAGAGGATGATGAAGATGTCGATGAGGAGTATGGTGATGAAGACGAAGACGAGGACGAAGACGAAGCCGCAATCGAAGACGACGCACGAACCATTCAGCGCATGACGCAGGTGCAGCCCAAGGACTCGCGCATTGTGACGGAAGATGTTGCGGCCGAGGTTATTACAGGGGTTGGTCACTTGTCTCTGGGGATGAACGGCAAAAAATGAGCTAAGAAGAGCAGTTTAAGCGCGACGATATCCAATTTCAACCAGAATTGGTGGCAGAGCCAGTGGAGATACGGGCTTCCCCCGAGCCATCTCAGTAAACTAACCAGCGAGGAGTTCATGGTGAGCGACTGTGGAAGGAGGGCCTCTGATAGATCCCAAATTCGTTTTTGCATTGCGAGGTTTGAACGTATGAGAATGACGGAGGAGCAGGAAGGATGTGGACGTGCTTGGACGGGATAGAAACTTAAGACGCATAGCGTGGCGTTGGCATTGTATTGCACGTTGGCTGAGGTTGCATGGTACTGTACGAGCATTTGCAAAATACAAGCATGAAGAGAGTGCAAGTGATGACACATTGTGCGCGATCACGGAATTCGTCACGAAATCCTGAGTGTGCCAAATATCAACCGCCGCCATGTTCACGAATGCCCTACCCGCCGTGTACCTAGTCGCCAATTTCCAGCATTCCCGATCCCCTCCCAAACTTTTTACTCTACGACACCTCATTACTGTCCATTGATGTGCTTGAGGCGGATCTCCACGGCCCTCCTGTGCGCCTCGAGCTCCTCCACCTTGGCGAGCTGCATGACGGCCGAGCCGACATTCTTGAGGCCCTCGGACGTGAGGTTGGAGCAGGTGATGTGCTTCATGAAGGAGCCGAGATTGACACCAGAGTACTGCTTGGCGAAGCCGTAGGTTGCTACTCAATGTTAGTTTCGAGGATTGTGGAGAATAGACAAGATGTGAAAGGGACAGCAAGAGAAACTCACGCAGCGAGTGGTTCACGCCGGCCGAGTAGTCGCCCACGCTCTCCGGGGTCCACTCCCCGATGAAGACGCTGCCGGCGTTCATGACCTTGTCGACTAATTGCGGCGCGTTCTTGACCTGCAGGATGAGATGCTCTGGGGCGTACTCGTTGCTGATGCGCATGGCCTCATCGATGGTCTTGACGACAACGGTGACGGAGTGAGCAATGGAGCCGCGCACAATGTCGACTCTGGGGAGGGCCATGGCCTGGTTGTGGACCTCGTCGTCGATGGCCTGGAGCTGTGCCTCGCTGAGGTCCACGGCAATTAGAATGACCTGGCTGTCAACGCCGTGCTCGGCTTGAGACAGCAGGTCGGAGGCGACAAAGGCAGGGTTGGCGTCCTTGTCGGCGATGACAAGCACCTCCGAAGGGCCCGCGGGCATGTCAATGCCCACGCCAGCATTGGTATCATTGCTGACGTGCATCTTGGCCGCGGTGACGAACTGGTTGCCAGGGCCAAGGATCTTGTCCACCTTGCTGACGCTCTCGGTGCCGTAGGCCATGGCGGCCACGGCCTGCGCGCCACCGGCGAGCACGATGCTCTCCGCGCCGACCTTGTGGGCGACGTACACAATCTCAGGGGTGATGCTGCCATCTGCCCTGGGAGGCGAAGCGAGGACAATCTTCTGGCAGCCGGCGACCTTGGCCGGCACGCCCAGCATGAGAGCCGTGCTGGGCAAGACGGCGGTGCCACCAGGGATGTACAAGCCGACTCTCTCGATGGGTCTTGAGAAGCGGCCGCAGACAACGCCAGGCATCGTCTCGACTGACAAGGCCTTGTCCTCCTTCTGGGCAGAGTGAAATTTCCAGATGTTCTCGTACGAAGTGTCAATGGCCTTGATGGTTGCAGCATCGAGTTGCATCAGCTCCCTGGGGAACGGCGCCTTGATGACAGGAGATGTCAAAGAGGTCGCTTTCTCGAACTTGTGGGTATAAGACAGAACAGCCGTGTCTCCGCCCTTGCGCACTTCGTCGATGATGGGGGTAACAATCTTGAGAATGGCTTCGGGTGACTTCTGAGAGGGGCGCTTCAGCTTCTCCAGGAGCTCAGCCTCCGTGGCCTTTGTGGAATCAATCCTTTGCATGACAATGGGCCCCTCGGCAGCCTTCTGCGCAGGGGCAGGTCTGGCAGGGGCAGCTTCTGCGGTCTTGATGCCCTCCTTCTCCGCCCACTTCCCCTTCGCGTTGCCCGTCCTCCTCGTCACCTTGAGGCTCTTGGCATCCAGGTTTGCCTCAATATCAGCCAGGCTTACGCCGGAGCCAATAGCTTTGGTCAGGGCAAAGTAGATCAAGTCGGCAGCCTCAAAGGCAACTTCCTGGGATGACTTGGCATCGCAGAGCTCCTCGGCCTCCTCCATGATCTTGGCCCGGAGCAACTTCTCATCAGAGAAGAGCCTGGCGGTGTAAGAGCCCTCAGGAGCGGACTGCTTCCTTGACTTCAACGTTTGCTCGAGGGCCGCAATACCCTTCAAATCTCCGAAGCACCCAAATTGCTCCAAGTGGCAGAAATGGCCCTTTTGCTTCACGACAAACTTCAGCGTGTCGTTGTCGCAGTCGAGGGATAGCCGGACAAGCTCCTGCGTATCGCCGGAAGTGGCTCCCTTGATCCAAAGGCCTCTCTTGCGACTTTGGTAGACTCCAGTCTGAGTCTTCAAAGCCTCGAGAATGCTCTCGTCGCTAGAGTAGGCGAGGCCGAGCGCAACACCAGCCTCGTCGGTGACCACGGTGGGAACAAGGCCATCCTGGCGGTCCGACTTCCAGTACGTCGAAATGACCTTGGACAAGAGCAATCTCGTCGCATCCGACTTGTCCGTCGTGAGTCCGGTCGAAGGCAGGATAGGAATGGCGTTGCACTTCTTGGCGACTTCAATAAAGGCAGCCAAATCAGCGCCAGCGACGGGCTTCAGGTACAGAGTCTTGATCTTGGCCAATTGGGCCTGCTCAATGAAGCTGTCCAGACCAGAAGCCTTGGGGTCGAAGTCCTTGATCAACAAGCCATGCTTGGAGGCGGCGGCCAGATCCGGGTTGGAAACGGCGGGGAGAACCCTGGCGCCGAAGTCGCTGTATGCTGACAGCGCCTCAGACGCAACGAATGCTTTCTGCGCGCCGCGATCCAGGAGGGCAACCACGTCGTCCTGCGACGCCAGGCTGGTGGCATCCACATGAGCACAGAACTCGTAGCTGTGGCGATTGAAAAAGCGAGAGAGCTTCTCCTGGGTGCCGGAGCTGGCCTCGACGAATGGGTTGCCAAGCAGTGACACCTCTTCTCGGTTGAGGCCCTCGAGGTTGGCCAACCCCGGCGGGATGGCCACGCTGACGAGGAACGGCAAGGGCAATTCCGTCTCCATCTTGAAGGATGCCGGTGTCGAACAAGCAAGACGACTGACAGCAGTGGAAGAAAAGAGTGGCTTATGCTTCAGCTGGATGAGAAGAGGAGTCCCGAGAAGAGTAATCAAGTGACTCAACGCATGGCGTCTCGGTAGGTGAATCTTGGTGGGGGCAGGGATGCAGCGTTTTTGCCCCGCCATGGGCCGGGAAGCGCCCAGGAACTGCCGCCACGATTCAGCTTCTCACATCAGCATTTTCCGGTCGTGCCATTGGCCTGAGAAATAAGTTAAGCTGCGGCCAATGCATCGCTTGCGCACCGCCTCGGATTAACAAAACTACCGAAGCCGCCCGAGCATCACGACCACAGCTCAGCGCGCATCCGCGGTATTGTCACGTATCAAGTCCAATCCAAGAAGCTCCCGCGCAACTTCTCTTGCATCGGTGTCTCTGACACTGGGACTTCCGAAGACCCATAGCGAATCCCGACTTAGTCGCAAGCCCTCGGCGAGCACGACGCGCGCCGCTTCCGGCAGGACGTGTCCTTGCCCTGCTGTGAACCTCAATCAATTCCCAGCTCGACGAGAAGCATCTGGTGGCGAGACTCAACATGGCGTCGAGCCAGCCCCAGACCAATGGCGTCGCCGCAGCCTCAGCAAACACACCACAGACGGTGCCAAACACCCAGACTACCGCTGCCAGCCAACCACCTGCCGTGCATCCCGCCTCCCAACCAACCTCTGCCTCCGACCCGCGCCCGCGCGATGCGCGACTCATCGAACTCCTCCTTACCTCGCAAGGCGTGACCGCCTACGAACAGCGAGTGCCTCTACTCCTCCTAGACTTTGCCTACCGCCACACGTCCTCCATCCTCAGCGATGCGCTGCACCTCGCCGGCGACCCCCACGTCACGCAGGCCGGTTCCAAGCCCTCGGCCGCGTCTGGCGCGACCGCGACCGCGCCCGGCGAGGCGCCCATCTCGGCCAGCGCCGTGAAGCTTGCAATCAGCGCTCGGTTATCATACCAGTTCCGCGGCGGCAGCGCTGGCGGCGGTATTAGCAAGGAATACATGCAGGAGCTGGCACGAGAGCGAAACAAGACCGCCCTGCCCAAGATTGTGCCCAATGAGTGGGGTGTGCGTCTGCCTAGCGAGCGGTTCGTGCTCAGCGGGACGAGTTGGGGCTTGAAAGACATGTGGGAAGGGGACGAGGGCGATGAGGATGAGGATGAGGACGAGGACGAGGACCAACCCCGCGGCACAGACGCCATGGAGGGCATAGAAGGACCAGAACCCGAAGACGTCGGTGGTGAAGAGGTTGAGGGGGGGACGGTTGACGATGTTTTTGGCGACGACGTCGACGAGGAAATGGCAGAGGACGGCTAGTTGCCACCCAGCAGAGTTGGACGACAACCTGTATACATGCCGGAAGATGAAGGCAGAGATCGGCTGGCGTTTGTGGCGTTCTGACAGGCTCGAGGACCATGAGCCTGAAATACCATAGTCTTGCAATAGGCAACATCTGGTCATTATTGAAGTTGGAAGCATCGCTGTGCGCAGGAAACGACCTCGATGTGTTTGCAAGCTGCTCATTCGCCACCACTCTGTGGGATCGACACCTTTAGACTGTCTTGCTTACGGCTTGTCAACGCCAAGCGTGATGCTTGTAGGCATCATCACTCACACCCAGAACAGAGATGGCCTTGTTCTATCCCATCTGGGTGAGCTACAGATGAGCAATCACCAGCACGAATACCTCTGCATCTCGCGATCGTGGTCTGATACAATACAAACGAAGTCACTTCTCACGACTCCACGGTACCTAGTATGAACAAAGTGGAACTACTATATGGTACACTTGACCTGTAAAAATGGCTCTCATACACTCTATTCCCGAGTCTCGCTTTTGCCAACCCAGCTGGCCCGCTTCGGCTTAAAACTTGGGCTTCATAGTGTTCCTCAGTCTCTGGTAGTCGAACAATCCCTCAATACGTCCCACGGCGCTGATGGCGATGTCCTTGTCCCAGAGCTTTCGGTTGGCGAAGTCCATGACCTCCTTCTCGGTGACGGCGTCGATCATCCGCTCAATCTCGCCGGGCATCGAGCGGCGGCCGGTGGTGATGAGCTGGCGACCAATATCCTCGGCGACAGCGGTAGTGCCGTCGAGAGAAAGGAGGATCGAGGCCTTCAGCTGGGCCTTGGCGCGCTCGACCTCAGCCTCGCTGACGTTGGTGCAGAGACGCATCCACTCGCGGATGGTGAAGTGGACGAGGTCGTCCAGGCGCGTGGTGTTATCCGTGACCAAGTAGATGCCCCAGAGGCTGCGAGCACAATTAGCATATAAGAAGACAGATCATTTTCCCTGGCGGTCTTACCCAGTGTCGCTGTAGCTGGTGGAGAAGCTCATGAAGCTATTCGCCAGCTCGTGCTTGTGAACAAAGCCGCTGAGCTTGCTGCCCTGGTGGGGGGCGTTGCCCATGGCCTTGTCGTAGTTGCCAACAATGGCTTGAGTAACCAGCGCGGTGAAGTAGTCATCGGAGTTCCAGCTAACACCCTCGACGGCAATGGCGACGTTGGCCGTGGCCATAGTGTCGTCACGGACGCGGACATCAGAGCCAATGAAGTCAGCCTTCTGCTTGGACAGCTGGTAGGCGTGGTTCTCGGGACCCTTGCCGGGAAGGCCGGAGAAGTGCTTCTCAGCCAGCTCAACCAGCTTCTCGTGGGGGATGCCACCAGCGCCGGCCAGAACCATTCGATCAGCCGTGTAGTTGCTCTTGATGTAGTTGACCAGCTCCGTCCGGGTGATGTCGCGAATGTTCTCGCGGGGGCCCAAGATGGTACGTCCGAGAGGTTGATGCTGGAAGGCAGTGGCGTGCAGGTGGTCGAAGACAACCTCCTCGACTTGCTTCTCGACTTCCTCGGACTCGCGCAGGATCACGTCGCGCTCACGTTCGATGGCAGACTCCTCGAGCTTCGAGTTCTGGAGAATGTCGGACAGGATATCGACGCACTGGGGAACGTCGGAGTTGAAGGCCTTGGCAAAGTAGACGGTGTTTTCGCGCTGCATCATTGTTAGATGGGCTTTCCGAGTCTCCCTTCAACGAACTCACCGAGGTGTAGGCGTTCAGGTGACCGCCCATGTTCTCGATCTCAAGCTCCAATTGCTGCTGCGATCGCTTCGCAGTACCCTGGTCCTTCTGTCAGCGATTGCGTCACACTCGTGCGCCAGGATGATTTACCTTGAAAGCCAGATGCTCCAGGAAGTGAGCGGTACCGTTGGTCTCGTCGGTCTCGGCCCTCGAGCCGGCATCAATCCACATGCCGACAGTCGACGTTTGCGCCCATGGCGAGTGCTCAGTCGCAACCTGTCAAGAAAGGGTCAGAAACACGATCCTGGGGTGCATGGGGGGGCCAATTGGGCCCCGGGTGGTGGTCCTCACGGTCAGTCCGTTCTTGAGGGTCGTCGTCTGAGTTTTGCCGACGGTAGAGGGAGTCGCGAAGCCCCGTCTCAGGGCACCGGCGGCCGACAGACCAGCGCGGTTTCGCAAGCCCTGCGAGAGGTTTAAAGCTAGTCTGCGGGACGCCATGAGGGAGGTTTGGGGGGTCGGAAGTGGGTTGAGTGGTTTGAATGAAATCTTTCGATCTCGCTCGGCTAGAAGCTTTCCTGAGGTAATTTAGTGGCCTGAAGTCCCAGGCGTTAATTTTTTGCCATTCCGACCAGCTCCGAGGCTTAGCCTCACAGTGAGGCCACATGCTTCGAGCCAATGAGAAGCCGCCAATTCCTAACACCTCGTTCCCGGGCTTGCCAGGCTTCTCGGGCAGCATCTCACAGGCCCGTGATCATGCTATGTGAATGCTCAGCCAAGACTCAGAGCCTCATCCTACATACCTACTCATTCACATAGCCCTATTATATTAATGTGTTTGACGCGTTGCATGTCCTGTTAGCAGAATTCTGGGACTTGTGCCTTCCAGTGGAACCGCCCATCTAGCTGGGGTTTGTGAGTCGTGACGTACCCGCGCACAGTAAAGGTAGAAGGCACGGCCGCGTCCCGCCATGCCATCCGAGAAATATGACTTTGCCAAAGAGTTTAAGGAAATATACATCTCAGAACAAACATCTACTGCACCGCTCAATCCCGGAGATATGAGAATACAGCTGCAAAGCCACCCTCCTTTGGGCCAAGTGACGCCGGTGGGAGGCGGGAAAACAACACTCACGGCGGTACTGGTAGTCCCGCAGCACCGCGAGCAAGAATGCTGGGAAGTCGCTCTTTGGGTCTCCGTGGATGAAGCCGAATGGGCTGAGTTCCTTCTGGACAGGATTGATGTCGGCTTGCGGCCGCAGGCCCTCCAGGCTGTGCCAACGTCAATATCCAGGCTCTTCTTTACGTATTCCTTGTCCTTTGCAACTTCGATCCAATTCACTCTCAAATTCCGCCATGGAGAAGAGCAACCCTGGAGATGGACCCGTGACGAACAGGGATTGAACGATGGTCTCATCGTGGCCACGTCTTCCTCTCTGACGTCAATGACGTTGCAGAGTCTCATACCAGACCTCAATGGTGCATGGAAAGTGTCATCACACATGAGCGAATCCCCTCAAAGCCAGCTCTGGTCCCTTGAAACCACTATCCCTCCAGCTGATGGTGAGTCATCGGTGTTCAAGGATATTGAGATCGGTACGCCGTGGGGCTCATACTTGAGGTAAGCAAGGAGCGGTCTGCTGGGAGAAAAGGGGCGGGCATTTCCATCGCGTGCGATCATATACGATGACTGACACGTAATAGGTGGTTTGCCATTGTCCGCCTCTGGTCTCCATGGCTGGCTCCTCGGCAAGGCAAGGCGCACTTCTCCATCGACAAAGATGCGATCCTGTGCTCCTTCCTAAGCCCTCGAGGCAAGAGCCTCGTGTTTCTTGCGGTCAGCGGCATCAGCAACGTGCTGACTACGATGCGCAATACAGAGAGAGGCAGCGTAGTTGTCCATGTAAGAGCCCCGGTTCATAAATCCGCTGCGAGTGCTTATTCAAGTAGGCACGCAATGACGGTGATTTGGAGGAGATGGTGTTGGTATTGGTGGCTGAAAGCAACGATTTCGCGCACGCCGTCGCCTCTGTGATGTACCATGCCAGAACACTGGTCTCGCGAGAGAAAAGGGCGCACCCCGAACGGGAAAAGGAGACGAAGCCACTGACTGAACAAACCAGGCCGAAGTGGAAGGACAACTGGTATGACGGACTTGGATTCTGTTCGTCCTCTTTTCCAGCAGAGAGGAAGGATCGAGCTGACATTGACAAGGCACTTGGAACGCACTCGGACAAAAGCTCACGCAGCAGAAAGTGCTCGATGCGCTTCAGACATTGGGTGAGAATAATATCAGCATCACAAGTCTTATCATCGATGACAACTGGCAATCCATTGACTACAGGGGCGACAGCCAGTTTCAGTACGCATGGGTCGAATTTGAAGCAGACGCAGAGGCTTTTCCAAACGGGTTGAAAGCGATGGTGTCCCGAATCCGATACCAGCACCCCGACATTCAGTATATTGCTGTTTGGCATGCCCTTTTGGGCTATTGGGGCGGCATCTCTCCTGGCGGCAAACTTGACCGGACGTACAAGACCATCGAAGTTGACCGCGAGGATGCCAAGCGCCGGAACCTCCCACTCGGTGGGAAGATGACGGTCGTTGCAAAGGAAGACGTCGCAAGGTTTTACGATGACTTTTATCGATTCCTGGCCGATGCGGGCATCGATGGCGTCAAGACCGATGCCCAGTTCATGATTGATAGGTGGACAAGCGCATCTGTTCGACGAGACCTCATCAGAACCTATTTGGACGTATGGACAACGGCTTCGTTCCGGTACTTTGGCATCAAGTTGATTTCATGCATGTCTCAAATTCCGCAAGCCCTCTTCCATTCTCAGATGCCGCGGGACCAGCCGCCAATGCTGGTGCGGAATTCAGATGACTTCTTCCCAGAGATACCCGCCTCACATCCGTGGCACGTGTGGGCAAATGCACACAATAGCATTTTTACGCAGTTTCTGAACGTTGTGCCGGACTGGGACATGTTCCAGACTGTACACGATTACTCGAGTTTCCATGCCGCGGCGAGATGCGTGAGTGGGGGTCCTATTTATATCACCGATGTTCCGGGGCAACATAACCTGGGTTTGATTGAGCAGATGACTGGCGTCACGGCAAAGGGTAAGACTATGATTCTCAGGCCGGGTGTGCTGGGAAAATCAATCTATGCCTATACGGGTTATGGTGACAATTTCCTGCTGAAGGTTGGCAGCTATCATGGTGAGTTTTACGGTGACCGCGTCAAGCGTCGAAAAAAGCACTGATTGGGCAATTTAGGAGGGTCGCAGTTTGGTACCAGTATATTGGGTATCTTCAACATCTCTGCTCAATCGCTGACAGAGATTATCCCTCTGTCATGTTTTCCAGGAGTAGTGCCATCTTCGGAGTATGTCATCCGTGCTCACACGACAGGCAAAGCATCACAACCCGCGAACATGACGCACACAAAGTCATTGATGACAGTATCTCTTGATACAAGAGGTTACGAAATTATGTGCGCATTTCCGTTGACGCCCTTCAGTGGCATCAAGCACGAGAACGGCTGGCTTGCCAATCTCGGTCTGGTGGGCAAAATGACTGGCTGCGCAGCTATTGTGACGAGCGGCATCCATCAGCTAGAAAGCGGAAGGGTTTCTGTTGTCACACGACTCAAGGCTCTCGGTGTTCTCGGTAAATAATATTTCTCTATTCATGTTGTCCAACAAGCAGCCTAACCACCCTCACAGGCGTGTACATCTCGACACTGCCAACGATGACGGTGGATGGTGACTTTATGGCCACCATTCTGGACCAACCAGTTCCAAGACATAGTGTAAGGGTGTCCAAGGATGATGACTGCGTCTTTGAAGTGGACATTCAGGCGGCATGGAATGAGTTGGGCTTGCACGCTGGTGGAAGCAACGAGGTGGAACTCCAGGTGCATTTTAGCGCTTGAGGTATCGCCAGCGGGTCAACGGATACAGCTACTCTCTTATTATGCCAATTAACTGCAACGACGGGCCAAACCTCTTTATTCGCAGCAAGTTGTTCAATTGAGCTTATCTGTACTGGCATGAAGCGCAGATACCTTATTAGCGCCCTCAAGGCCCCCGCGCGGTTGCTGCGCCGTGCCCCGCCTCTAGCGCCAGCCAGACTCCGCCAGGGTCTGTTGAGGTAGAAAAAAAGTTTTTGGGCCAGCCCGTCCACTCTTTTTTTTCCTCCTTGCCTTCTTCTTTCCTACGGGAAGAAGCGCCGTATCAAAGCCAACAAGTCGATCCTCGCCAACCTTCGTCGACTGTACGTCTTCAACCTCAAATCTACCCGCTCTAGTTCCCTCGCAATGGCTGCCGCAACCATGCACAAGGGCGCCAAGGTGCTCGACCACACCAAGGCGCTGGACGTCCTGGCCGAGTACAAGTCCCGCGATGGCCTTGACATCCATGAGCTCATGGACACGGCCAAGCACGGCGGTCTGACCTACAATGACTTCCTGCTGCTGCCGGGCTACATTGGCTTTCCTGCCTCGGAGGTGTCGCTGGACTCGCCCATCACGAAGCGTATCACCCTGAAGACGCCTTTCGTCTCGTCTCCCATGGACACCGTCACCGAGCACGAGATGGCCATCCACATGGCTCTGCAGGGCGGCCTGGGTGTTATTCACCACAACTGCTCTCCCGACGCCCAGGCCGACATGGTCCGCAAAGTCAAGCGATACGAGAACGGCTTCATCCTTGACCCCGTCGTTATCGACCGCAACCTCACGGTTGGCGAGGCCAAGGCTCTCAAGGAGAAATGGGGCTTCGGTGGCTTCCCAGTGACCGGTCAGTACTATCCCCCTCTATACGGGTTTGAAGCCTATTTCTGCATCGCATGATTATCACCCATAAACTTATAACTTTCGTTCCGCCGTATTGAATACTATTTCATGTGGATGCTTTATACTATGACCTTGTCGCACCAATCATTATTATTTTCTCATCGGAATGCTTTTCGCCTGACCAAAGGCTAACTCGATGAAAAGAGAACGGCAAGCTCGGCTCCAAGCTTCTCGGCATCGTCACCAACCGGGATCTCCAGTTCGAGGACGATGACAACCTGCCCGTCTCAAGCGCCATGGTTACGGACCTGATTACGGCTCCCGACGGTGTCACCCTGACCGAGGCAAACAAGATTCTTGCCAAGTCCAAGAAGGGCAAGTTGCCCATCGTGGACAAGGACTTCAACCTTGTGTCCATGATCTCCCGGTCGGATTTGACCAAGAACCAGCACTTCCCACTTGCCTCCAAGCTGGGTGACAGCAAGCAGCTTATCTGCGCCGCTGCCATCGGCACTCGCCCCGAGGACAAGACTCGGCTGAAGCAGCTCGTCGATGCTGGCCTCGACATTGCCATCCTCGACAGCTCTCAGGGCAACAGCATGTACCAGGTTGACATGGTCAAGTGGTGCAAGGCTGAGTTCCCCGGCCTGGATGTCATCGGCGGCAACGTTGTCACCCGCGAGCAGGCCGCGAGTCTTATCGCGGCTGGTGTCGATGGTCTCCGAATCGGCATGGGAAGTGGCTCTGCCTGCATCACGCAGGAGGTCATGGCCGTTGGCCGTCCCCAGGCTGCCGCCGTCTATGCCGTCAGCCACTTTGCGGCGCGCTTCGGCGTCCCCTGCATCGCCGACGGCGGTGTGCAGAACGTCGGCCACATCGTTAAGGGTCTTTCCCTCGGCGCCTCCACCGTCATGATGGGTGGTCTCCTGGCCGGCACCACCGAGTCCCCCGGCACGTCTTTCGTGTCTCGGGAAGGCAAGCTGGTCAAGGCCTACCGTGGCATGGGCAGCATTGATGCCATGCAGGACAAGAAGGCCGGCGGCGGCGGCAAGGACAGCCAGAAGAGCAACGCTGGCACCGCCAGGTACTTTTCCGAGGGCGACAGCGTTCTCGTGGCTCAGGGTGTGTCTGGAGCGGTGGCGCATCGCGGCTCGATTGGCAAATTCGTGCCCTACCTGGCTGCAGGTCTCAAGCACTCCATGCAGGACTGCGGCATGAAGAGCCTCGCGGAGCTGCACACGCACACCGCCGACGGCACCGTGCGCTTTGAGCTCCGAACGTCGAGCGCTCAGCTCGAAGGCAACGTCAACATGGAGGCCTACGAGAAGAAGCTCTATGCATGAAGAAAATGATTTTATATATACTGGGAAGAAAAGATATCACTATCTTGGGACGCATGGAAAATGCTTACAATGAATGGAGTTTGGGTACGAAGGAGCGCCAGGTAGACATTACCATGTGAATTATAAAAAAAAAGGCACCTGGCCGGAGGAAGCTCGGCGCCACGTTTTACTGTTCAGCCGAAGCGTGCATCACTATTTAAATACCGGTGTCTCTGTCCCTCTGTGGATATCATGTCATTTTCGCCGCGCCTACTGCTTCTGCTGGTACTGAGGATCGTGCCACTGCTGCTGCGGGATCGGCTGGACGCCCTGGTCTTGCTGCACCGGCTGCTGAGCGGGCTGCTGGTGTACGGGCGCTGGCATGTGCATGCCCTCCTTCTGGCTCTGGTAGCCCTGTGTAATGGGGGCCTGGCGCGCGCTCCTCAGCTTCACCTCGTTGTCCTGCTGGATCAAGGCGCAGCACAGGCAGTAGAAGCTGACGCAGCAGTCGCTGGTGCCACTGCCCTCGATGTTATACTTCTCGCGGATCTCGGCACGCTTCATCATGTTGTAGCTGCGACGAGCGGGTCAGATTCACGTGCTGCGCGCGGACGGGGACAAGCAGAGACGTACATCCAGCCGCAGCCTGTGAAGCACTGGATTCCGAGAAAGACGAGGCAGTCATTGTTGACTTCCTCGTGCGTCTGCATGGACGGGTCCACCATGCGGGTCGAGGTGCGGCCGAGCACTGTGAGGCGCATGCGCCGTGTGAGTCAACCTGGACGACAGCTGAAGGAAGAATTCAGTACGTACGCATGCATGGGAGAAAGGTGCCGAGAAGGCAGCTATCGCAGGGCGAGCAGTTGCACAGGCTGGCCTCCCATTTGGTGCTCTCCATGGCCTGGTTTTGGCCGCTGTACTGAGTGTGCTCCATGGCGATGGATGGTGAGGGTATCAGGCAAAGAAAGTATCAAATAGGTCAATGTCAAGCCGTCGAAGACGATTCCCCACGACGACAGGAAGAGAACAAGAAGAAAAACGATCACGTCGAGCTCACTCAATCCAACAAAGCTATCGCGAGGCGGGGATGGCCTCATTTATTATTATTTTGCTCGCCCAGCCGCCCGAGTCAGAATGATACGAGCAGTTCGCTCCAACAGGTCCACACCCAATTCAACCTTGTCTCGGCTCTTTGACACTGCGCCCTCACTCACGAGTCCAACAAGCTACGCCTAGCCCTCAGCCCTAGGGAGGCTCGGCCACTCGGATGGGCCCAAACGGGCAAGGCTGGGGGGAGCGCCGGCTTATGGCGCGTTACGAGAGCCGCGAGCTGAGCGGATAGCGTTGCGTAGCGGCGAGCCAAAACCAACAGTCGAGCAGAGTTGGGCCCCCAGTTGAGGTGTGCTGCAGGGACACCAACGAAAATCGCTGCGTTTTGCTGCCGTTTGACGGTAAAAAAACACGTCATTATCAATTGGGGGCTTTCAAAACGCAGGTTGTTGCTGCCGTTTGATCTTGACGGATGGGTGAACAAGTCGTGGGATGGTGGTTGCTTGGCTCATCTCCCGAAAGCGGGCATCGCCGCTTTCATGCTGACGAAATTGCAGTATCATGCACCCCTGCCGCAGCTTGCCTGGCGGTCCCCCGGCTCAGTATAACATAATCTGGAGCCACGATCCTGCCGCCCCTCAGCCTCCTTTTGCGAGGCGAGAATGCGTCCACCACGTAGCCGAGGCCTTCGTAAAAGGCACGCGCGCGTGCGTTGCAGACGAAGCATGTCAGCATCACCTTGACCACCGACGGCATGTGTTCGGCAACCGAAGTGAGGTGCCCGATGAACTGCTTTCCGAGGCCGGTGCTGTGAGGACGAATGTCGCATGGTCAGTCTGGTCATTGTTCAACGGAGCTTGCAAGCCGGTGGTTGCAGGGACGCACCCCTGCAGATCTGGCTTGAGGTGAATCTCGTAGCAATACACCACTGGCTCGCCGTTTTCATATGTCGGCATCATGGATGTGAAGCCCTTGACCTCGCCCTCGCCGTCCTTTGCGAGCACGTAACGCAGGTCTGGCGACCGCATCTCTTTCTTCTTTACGGCCGGGTGCCACCCGACCGACGAGTTGCGGTAGTCGTTGCCGCTGGTTTCGTCTATCAACTCGAAGCAAGCATCCAGCTCCTCGTCGCTGAGATCGGCTGGCTGCGAGAGACTCAGTGTGTACGTGACGCCCGTCTTGGGATGAACCCATTTTGGCCAGCTTTCACTATCATGGCATCGCGTCAGAACAATCTGAACCAAGAAGAAGAAAGTATTTGGTGATGTGGAAGTCTCACTTTGGCCGTATATACTCATTCAGGAAATCCTCATTGGACGTCTTGTTAGCCGTCTCGATGGGACTTGCAATCTTGCGCCTCTTCGAGGCAGGCTCTTCGTCCGCCCTCCGACCTCTGCTGGGCTCTTCTGCCACCGAGGTGACCATTTTGAAAGCGCCCGTAGGCTTCCAGGTCGGAAAGACACGCTTACTGCCCGAATAGAGAGATAGGATGCCTCGTCGCAGTTGGAAGATCGCACGCGTTGCATCCAAACCAAGACGCGCCGCTTACCCGAAGTTCCTCCGAGCGAAGCCCGAGCTTTCGAGATTTCGTCGCCTTGCCCTCAACCCAAACATATTCCGTGCTCTGCGTTTTGCGAGGAGTTGAAAACAGACCCCAATGAGGCAGCTCTTATGACGCACGGAGCGCGCCTGGTGCGCATCCTCGCTCGTGGCTATGCCACCAAGCGCCGTCTCGAAGGCGCGGTGAGCCTCGACCAAGTATGCCGAATGCACATGACATCCTCCGTGCAACGTTTGTCGCTGAACAGACGGCAGTTTATACAGCGCGGCCGAGTCCTCTCGTTCTACCGGACCATCCTGCGCGGCACAAAGCACATTGGCGATGCGCGCACCAAGGCCGAGACGCGCAAGCATGTGCGCGATGAATTTGAGCGCCATCGCAACGTGAAAGACAGTGTAAGCTTTCGACCCAACCCAGACACTGATGCGAGTAATGGAGGTGAACGCAGCACTGACTGCATCGCACAAAGTCTCACGTACGTTATCTCTTGTCGACGGGCAAGACCGAGTGGGAGAGCATGGAGAGGTATATCGGGGGTATGTAGTCCTCTAATTGTACATGATCACGGCCGTCCTCCCGTGAGCTCCGCCGCCTTGCTATCTCCGACTGCTGCGGTCTTTGCGGCCACTCAGCGTGTCTCAACTCCCAATCTCGATCTTTGAATCGCCCTTGTCTCGTCTAGATGTCTTGTTCCGCCGCTCGCCGCTGCGCCCAGTAGTGTACAGACCCTCGTCGGGGTATGGTCGTCTTTCGCCAAAATGTCGGTGCCTTCTATGACTGTCGCTGCTTGTGTCTTGGGTTCGACTTGCAGATGATATACAGGTATCCGACATGTCGCTTGCCCGCTTTCCGTCGCACGACCTGTATGTAGACTCGAGTCAGCAAAGCCATCGTCTTCCACTCCTCCAGGCCTGAGCCGCAACCACACCCAGAAGCAAACTGACCTTGCAATGCTCGCATCTCTTCTTGACCGAGCTGTGAACCTTCATGCCCCTTGTCTGCTGCATCAAGCCCCCGCCAAGCGTCCTTGTGACGGGTGCCAGCCAGCCGCTCGCGTTGGCGCCGAAGACTGATGGCACCCAGCTCGTCGCCGAGCCGGAGCCCATGCCCGCAAACGCTCCAATGGATTGTCTGGAGCCGAGTACCCTCGCAGGGAGCGAGAATGTGCGTAATACGGAGGCCATCGTGGGTGGTTGTCGTCTGTCTTGGCTAGGAAGATCAAAGCTGGCTTGCGCAAGTCGATTTGCGGATGATCCCATTTGCAGGTCACGTGAGCCGCCGTCTTCTCCAGACACCACGAGCTTGACCGCGATCACTTCACATGCCGAAAACAGATGGCAGCTCAATCCCGCAGCTTGTGAAAAGAACTTTGTGTTTGCTAGGTCCAGCTTTCGGGCTCTGTCCCGATATTCAGTTCAGCACCAATTTTATCTGTAGCCCAACGTCCAGCACCCTTTGTGTGGTCCAGGCAGTCAAGCTGATCTTATCCACCACTTCTCGATCCATTTCTGCGTGTAATTGATGTTGTGCATCCCGCAGTCGCTCAATGGACCAGTGACCGCAGCCATGAGCCGCCCTTTCCTCGATGCAGACGTCTCAGATTCGTTATTTCCGCCCCCTTTCGACCCATGGCGCCCGTCGTGAGATCCTTGTTATCGTTGTAATCATTGCTTACCTGAACAAGTCAAGTTGCTGTGTCCGTTTCAATACTCCCACTCCCTGTTACTTCTGGTTCAGTGTCATTCTCTTGGTCAGAGATTCGCACGTCAACGCGTGCGTAAGCGGAGCTTTGCTCCATCAAGTGGTCATGATAGCCCACAGTTAGAGCTGGCAGCTTCACAACCAGCCGTTGCTGTAAACCATGGTTTCAAGGTCGACCAAGTCCGAGAAATTGCGGCTCAGTCTGCAGCCCTCAAGCGTTGCAGGACACGGTCGCTCCTCGACATGATCTGGCAAGCCTCCACCGCATGGGTTGCGATCAAAAGGCCGGGAAACGCCGCTAGTACCCAGACTCTCCTCGCGAAGTCGTTGAAAGAGCCGTGAGTACATGTCTAAGTTTTTGCTTTGCTGATTTGCGGTTCTCCAAAGCTTCGCTGCTTTGGCGTTAACAACGAGATCGGCCAGTGAAGGGAGATTTTGAAGAGAATCAAGGTGTATCTTGTTGTCGCGTACCAAAGGCTGTTCAAATGAAGGCTGGAACAGGTCGCCTTGGGAGTTGGCTACCAGCGCTGGAGGAGCTTTGCGCTCCGACAATGTCGTCTTCAAGCCGATTATGCCGCGAGCCGCGGCGGCAAGTGGCGCATCTTGGTTGAAGGCTTTCCCATCCCATTGAGGGAACAGAGTTGCAAGAGTCGCAGTCTTCTTCTTCTTGAGATGGTCCCCCTCGTCGTCCAACCTGAGCTGGAGCATACAGCCAGCGCACACCCGTGCATGGCGCTGCAAGTTCCGAGACGCTACGGTAAAAAACTCTTCGAGCATCTCATAACCGCACGATGAACAGAAAGCAAGATGCTTTCCCATGACGTTGGTGTACCAGTGGGGCCAGTCATGGCTGATGTCTCTTTCCAGGTCGATCCGCACCGGCTTGAGGAGATCATAAACCAGCTGTTTGTGCTCGTTATGGGTCCATCTCTTCTTTTTGCCTTGCAAGCCCACCAGCCGGTACATGGCGTCCAGGAAAGATGGGACCGCAAGTGAATAATTGGGCACTTTAAAGAGAAAGTCGCAAAGAGCGTTCTCTTTGGAGAACAGTAGCTCCAGCTTCATTCTCTTGGCTTTCATAAAAGCCTTCAACACGATGCAGAAAAACCCGCGCTGAACGATGTCCAGTTTCTGGGGGCCCCAGGTCAGTCCGTAGGTCTGCGCCCCAGGGGTTTGGAACGGCAGTCTTTCGTGATACCGCGGGAAAAAGTCCAGCGCATTGATCATTGGAAAGCCTTCATCTCTTCTTTTCCGGTTTGTTTCGTGAATGAGGTCCAGCAAGCATAGAACATCCCCAAAGTGAATCAGGGGGCAATTGTAAATGCCAAGCATCTCAACGTGTGGACAAGCTCGCAGGATAATAGCGAGCAAGCGACGATCCAAGTGCGGCGTCCTTTGGAAATAGAGCACCTTGATGCCAGCCCTCTGTTCGAAGATCTTCTTCACTGCAATAAGTTTTAGCTTCCGTTCTAGGACCATTGGCAAAGGGCTGGAACGTACTCATGAGTCGCAAGCGCGTTACGACGAGAAACGCCGACGGATCAAAGACCTGGTTTGGAAGACGTGATAGGAACTGGTTTGATACATGGATGCTCTTGGCGTCTTTCAACTGTCGAGTATACGCAATAAGCTCTTCGTTCACGGGAGCCAGGCTGGGCTTGGACCTCCGTCGGTTATTGAGACGGCGATGCAGGGCACCAATGGAGACGAATATCTCCGTCTCTATCTTTTTTGCCTCCGCAACCCAGCTTCCCAGGGCATTCTCCTTGTGGACTTTGCACAGATCGTAAGCCTGATTGTGTTGAAACTCACCGATCGTGTATTCTGGCACTGCGACATAAAAGACCCGGCCAGGACCATTGGCGTAGAACTCAGCAGCGAAAAAATCCCAAATTTTCTGTTGAAGTTGTTACTCTTCATCGATCGGGGCAAGGTAAGGCGAAGCTGCATCTTACCACACTCTGCGTCATTGCAGACCACGATTGCGTCGATGCAAGGGCAGCGTTGTGGACGGCTTTGTAACCATCCGCAAAGATGCACTGTGCGATCTGCCCCCCAATATCTACAGCGTTTAGTATGAAAGCCAGTTTGTCCTCGATGGCAGCGCTCTGCCTGTCTGCGTCAAAGCGGCCTTGGATGAAATCGTGTCGAAGAACAAGCAGTGCCTATATTGTGTGAGCAATGTCTTTCAAGAGCCCGAGAACGATCACGCGTACTCTGGTTAACTTCCGAGATTGTGAGACTCCTTCTCCTTGAAAGCCACTCTCTATATGGAGACAAGGCTGGCGGGTCGATGGGATTGTGTACTTGCGGACGGTAGCCGCCCAATCGGCCAGAACCTCATTCCGCGTCTTGGTCGTGACGGCCGGGTGGAAGCCGCGCATCTCAAGACGCTTCCTGGACAGTTCAATGTTGTACTTCTCTATCACTATTGATCGTCAGAGCCGGCGGTTGTCGACAGCAGCCGGTGCTGCACTCACCCTGACCTCGCTCCCCAGCGTGCGTCTGGGCGGGCATCTGGGAGGTCATCTTAGCGGTTCCTCCCCCACACTTGAGTGGTCCAATTGGTTTCCGGCCGTTGCTTTTGTTCAAGTTAGAGCTCAGCGAATTCTCTTTCTCGATGATCGTCGGGAAAGACGCTGTTCTGATCGTGTGCCCGGGCCGAGGGCCTCTGGCGGAGGCCTTGGGAGCTGCGCCATCATCCTTTGCTTTTGACTTGAGCTTTTTTCTTGACATGGTGATGGTAAAGGAGGTCTTTGAATGGCGTGATGTGTTGCGTGGTGAGTACTTGGGCAGCGCGGACTCTATAGGGGTTCAAGGTGCTTTGAGTATTGGGAGTTGTACGTGTTCAAAGAGAGCGACGAATCGCGAGGGAATTCTGGAAGGTGGAGGAAGGGAGAAGCAACTAGAGTGCGGCGAGCCATGATGAGATACTGATCCCCGCATCATGAAAGGAAAGAGACAGCGCCTGAAGACAACTGTCCCCAAAAAGCGCGGTTAGTGTTTGTGGGGGTTTCCCCAGGCAGGGCAAAAGCGGACTCGTGGCTTCCTCGTTGAACGCTTAGATCTGAAATGCGGCACGAACCTGCAGAGGCGCTTCCATAAAATTGAAGGGCAGGAGTAAAGAGAGGACTTCTAAGTGTGAACCATAAAGCCTGAAGTCCTGCTCTATTTAGACCAGTAAGACTCGCCAATGCTTCACACACTGGGTGATCGCCAACCCGACTTCGTCTTTTCGATGCTACACTTGCTCTGTAGCTTTAGACAAAAGCGTACCTGTTCTTTCGTAGCATTTCTTGAAGCTTTTGGATCTCAACCGTGTCTCGTCTCACCTCTGATGTAAGAAGTTGCACAAAGACGAGGCAAAAGGCAGTCGTCGATGCTTTTGAACCAATTCGCGGAATGAAGGCTCAGCAGCTCTCGAGTTCGCAGTCTGCTCTGCCCTTCCAAGCCTGAGAATGTCGAGTAGAAGAAGGAGAGTGTAGAGCGCTCGCCAGCACGAAGCCACTTGTAGAACCACCGCTACCACATCTAACTGGTGCAGCAACTCCCGGTTCCGGTGTGGAAGCGGCGCTATCGCGGAGAAGCTGCGCAATTATTCAGGGACAGGTGCTTGAGGTTTTAGATTTCACCTCTATGATGCCAGCATCGCCTTCGTCTAGGTTCGTGACTCTTGCACTCTGCACCATCACTTCCAGCTTCGCTCCCGTTCTAACTGTCACCTCGCTAACCTTGTCACAATACGAGTATGGCACGCACTCTTGTGGCCATAACATAAGGGTGCTGACCGGCGACGCAGAGCGCATACTCGTACGGCGCCCAGGCACCTCCATCCGGCATTCGCAGTCGTACCGCCGCCGCCTTAACCTACTTCCGGCACTTTCGGCGCCTCAGCACAGAGATAAGCTACATGGAAAGCTTGTCTTCTTCCTCTTTGTTTTCTTCTTCAGGCTTAGATTCTCGGTAATACAACACGCAGTTTCCCCTTTGCATCTGAAGACTTACAAGGTCTATCGTGAGTGGGTAGAATGCCGCCGCGCCCTCTGGCCACTATGCGCCATTCCACATGGGCTGAGGCATGATTATCTGGGCATGCCGAGTCCGACGCGGGCTCCTACTTACACGACATCGCCGGCCAGCAGTTCGCGGCCGCTGGAACAGCGCCCTATCCGCGATAGTGGCTACCTGGGGCTACATGTCTACCGAAGCACTCGGAAAGAAACACGCAGTAATTGGCCTAGAAGAGATGAGAACCCAGGCAGAGCACACTCTCGAGGTGATGAAGCTCCATATGCATCAACAGCGGAAACCCCTCACATCAAGAGTACAACCCAGAAGTGCAACCCTGCCCGCAACCGCAGCAGTGGTCATCTGAGCTGCAGGGGTGGGCAATGTCCCAAGCAAGCATCAAATGCAGTTGCTTAGGTTTGACAAGGTTCATCCTGGAGGCGCCAGCCTGCCAGCATACAATGTCTATTTGCTCAGACCCAAGAATTAGTTGATGGGACGGATCGGGAGCCGCGAAAGGCGGTGGGAAGTTGCATATTCTCGATCAAAGGCCAGCATTGGCCGTCGCGTGTATTAACACAAAGCCGAATCCCTTACATCCATTGATGTATGGCGGGGCCGCGGGCCGTGGAGGCGGAGACCACGCAAATGTATGTTCTGTGATGCTGAAGGATCTAGCGAGAGGGCATCCGGCAAGCAGCCCTGGCATTTCATTGTCGACGCCTCTTCATCTGTATAAACGTGCAAGATATATGGTGAAAATACCTGTTCAAAATGCTTTGTAGCGCCCAGTATCGAGGTAGGGCTACCAGCCGGAGAAGCTCGCCTCAAGGTGCGTCAACATGCCGCACGTCGGTGGCTAGCAATGCAAAGGGCGCAACGCAATGCACGGGTCTAATCACCAGCTACGCAATGACCGTTCTATAACAACCTGCAGGGAGCTGGCTTGGCTGCGTCCCCGACAAGAATAGCCAAGCGACTCTGGGGCGGCAGGGTGGATGGAGGTTGATCGCTGGCAGCGAACGGAGAATCCCTTGTATTCGCCTAACGTCGACAAACGTGACTTCTGCTGGTTTAGCACGGTCGACAGCCGGCAGGGTGTACGGAGTACATATGCAGTCCCAGTATGCCGTCCAGTCGAACGTGAAAGCAGACATCCGTCCATGGCAGTAGTTGAACATTGACTGACGAGGACAGAGCGTCGAAAAAGCACCTACAAGGCACTCCGTAAGTTTCTCTGTACAGTGCAAGCTGCAAGTCTAAACACGAGTCGAGGGTGCATGCATGACCTCCTCCCCCTTTCTCCCACTTTGATGTTGTGCGACTGCAATCGTGCGGCGGGGCGACTCTGGCGATCGCGATGGCACTTTTGGGCGTCGAATTCCAAGCGTGACATGGAGCTTGAGGCCATGGAGGGTGAGATGGGGGCCTGGTTGAATCATGGACTCGTGGAGCATACAAACTACGCCCAGCAGATTTCGACAAAATGCGAGACTGACTGGGGCTGACAAAGGAAGTCGAAAGTGGAAGCCCGCCAACGATGATTTCGGCTTTGTGTGCCAACAGAGGATGGCATCACTACTCGACGTCGGGAGCCGAGTTCCCAACAGCTAAGCCAAAAGGCAAAAGCTAGTTCGTGCAGGCCTCTCGACCAACTTTCTACTTGTAAACATGTTGCGGCGAGTCGACCGATGCGCCAACTGTTCCCGTAGTCATAAAGATGCGGCGGCACAGGCGCTTTTCCGGGGGGGGGGGGGG